>ML789378.1:75466-91543 GCA_009831015.1 Picea engelmannii | reverse complement strand
CAGATTTCTCTTCTTCATCAATTGAACTATTATGTATAGATCTTTGCATACAGGTTTATCTAACTGTGAAGATTTATAAATTATAAGATTGTTGTTATTTTTATGTCTTGTTTGTCCTGTAAATAAACTTGAAGAGCACTGCAACTATCGTTTACGAGAAGCTTCTGGATAATTCAAAGCGGGTTTCCTCCTTCCAATCAACTAGGATGATTATTATACACAGGACAAATCTGGAGTATTTCTCGAGGTCAGTTTGCTATTATTTTTGTTAATTTATTTAGTATATTATTAGGATTTTAGTTAGTTATATTTGTAGTTTAGATTAGTGTTTTAGTTTAGTTAGTTTTCTGTTTTATTTCTATTCATAAAATTATAAAATCAACAAAAATATCTTTTACTGTCTTAGGGCAGAATATAAATTAATTTTTCAGGTTTTATTTAAATCTGTAAATTGTAGATATTGTACATTTTGTGAATAAGTTATATTTCATTTAGTAGTTAGATAGTTAATTAGTTAGAGTTAGTATAGTAGTAGTTAGTATATTGTATATATAGAATAGTTAGATTAGTTTAGTTTGTTTTAGTAATTAGTTCTAGTTTTTTGTTAAATAGTTAGTTTTATTTAGATTAGTTTATTAGTTTGTTTTATTTGTTTTTAGTTAGATTAGTTAGTTTAGATTAGTTTTCTTTTGTTTTCTTAGGACCTTAGATCGGCTAACGGAGCCGCTAAACCCGTCAGGGTGGTTCATCCCAAACGGCTTGGGTTATTAGACAACCCCAGACCTGTTCCACTCTCTCAGTTGACGGACGGTCGATTTCGCCCGTCAACACGTGGGTCTGGAGAGGACAGGTGAGGATAACTATTTATTCCATCGGAGATTTGATGAGGAGTTCTGAACCATTAGATCCAGACATTTCATCGTCGAAAGTGTAGGAGGTTGGAATGGTCACATTCGACCAAGAAATGTCGATGACGATGAAGTAATTGCCGATGACTTTGGAAGTCAAGGCTAACGATGACCATTGATTGGTGGAGGGAAGAGGTGGAATCTCCATCGTAGATATCGTAGGTCACATCCGCACACTGTGTAAACTTTGGGAGCTGGGTGCTAACCTCCACCTAAAATGACATCATCGACATGCTATGAACCTTCGGGATCAAGGGTTGTGAGCCGTAGGATCTAGGGAAGGTGCACTTTGGTGCACCGTCCTGGGATAGTGAGATTGAACCACTTGATAGGAAATCTCGATGATGACAAGAAGTGGGATGAAGGATTGGCCTGCCAATCTAACATGCCACTACCACACTGACTAGCATGAGTAAGAAGTGGCCACATGGACTCCTCGTGGTAATGAGTTGGTGGTTGACCAATGAAGGCTCAAGAACTTTGAGAGGCTATAAATTTTGATCTCGAGCTCAGAATTGAGCATGGTTACAGTCCTTGGAAATCTCTTGATGAGAAAAAGATGATGGTATGATCAAGAATAGGTTTTGAGATAGTTGAGGAAAGAGAAATTTATAGTACCACATCCGTGAGAAGGAATTTAAGGGAGTGGGTGTGTTACAAACCTACCTATCTCACTAACTTCCTAAGCCATAAGCTCTTGAAAGCTAACCCACATAATTGACCTAACCTACCTAACCCCATATAACCTAACCCACTAACCCTCATAACCTATCTTACCGACCTAACCTACTCGACTAACCCACCTAATCCACCTAACCCAACAACCTACCTAATCCACCTAACCCATTAACTAATATAATCCACTGACACATAACCTACCTAAACCATCTAATGCACTAACCTAACTAACCCCCACTCTATCTCATTAACCTACCCAACCTTCTAATCCACTAACCCACCCAACCTACCAATCCACTACCCCACATAACCTATCCTAACCTAACTAACTCTTGTAACAAACCTAACCTAACCTACCTAACCCAAATAACCCTCATAACCCATGATGCCATAAACTACTAAAAGATAATTTACCTAACTTACCTAACCCATTAACCCACCTAACTTATTTACCCCACTCACTTACTTAACCTTTCCTAATAACCCCACATAATGCATAAACCTAACTTAATCTAATTAACCTAACTCACTATCCTTACCTGTAACCCAAACAAGTCACATAACCTAGATACCTTACTATGCCATAAGCTACCAAAAGCTCATTGAACAAACTTACCCAATTCATTAACTCACTAAACATACTTACCCCTACCTGACCTATGTAACTTACCCAATTCATTTGACTAAAAATATTTGTATAATATCTATTGTTGGAACTAGGGAACTAAAAACATTGATTTTTATATAATAAAAAATATCATATATGTCATGACCTGATTGGATAACAGAGTGGAGGTCTTATTGCCAGCTTTGCTATTCCCAATGTTTTATATGTTATCATATCCAAAGTTTTTGACCATATAAGGTCTTTCTGAATTTTTACTTTTTTCTTGAAATGTTTCGATATCCAAAGTTTTTGAACATATATTGTTACTAATTTTTTTTTATTGTTCGAACTTCATAAAATATTTGCATAATATCTATTGTTTGAACTTCATAAAAATATTTGCATAATATCTATTTGTAATATACCAGATATAAAATGTATGCAGAACAGAAATAAAATGCTAGTAATGGTAGAATAACAACAATATAACCAGAACATTCACCACCATAACACTGAAATGATATAAGAATAACAACAGAAATAACACTTTGAATATGAAAGAAATGTTCACGGGGCTCTTCGAGGGGGAAACCTACACTTGAGCAGAGCTCTATAATAATAATATCCAAGCTAGGGTTCTCATACCCTCGACTCCTATTTATACTAAAAAGAAGCATCTAGAGGAAGATCCTTCTAGAAGTGGAAGCTTCTATTAGGTATTCTTACATCCACCTTATTCTATTTTATTGAAAGGCCTTATTAATATTGACCTTTATTACATCCGAATATATTGTTCTACCTATGTGCGGGTTAGGACCCTAACACTATTGTTAGAACTAGGGAACTAAAAATAATACAATAATTGTTTTTTGTATGTAACAGACCTGCCACACTGCATTCTTTCTTAAGTGTTTACACAACAGTCCTAACAAACTTAAATGTTTACCTAACAAGCCTCACAACCTTAAATGTTTACTTAACAGGCCTATTACATTACATTTTCCTCCGTTTTTATTTTTATTTTTATGCAATGTTCTCTGCAGTGAATATGAGCAATATTGTTCTTCAACGACATTACTGGTTCACTGGTTCATGCTTGCTCCTTGCTTGTTCACTCATTATGTGTTTGCCTGCTGGTCTTGTTGCAGTTTGCATGCTTGGGATTCTGTAACCACGATTGGAACTGGCCTTTTTTTGTTCCCCATTGATGGGGGGGTTTGGGTGACGTGTTTAGCTTCCTTAGTTATTTGCAGTTTGCAGGTGAGAAATTTCACTATTGGGGATGCTTGAGTCAAAATCCTTTTGCAGAGAATCTTTGTATGTGAGGAGAAAATACGATTTCCTTTTCCTATACATCACTGTGACTGCGATGGAGGTAGGTTCTGTGTCGAACATTGGCGACCAGGAATGAGACAAAGACATCATTACAGTAATGCTTCTCTGGTCGTAGTAATCACATACAAAGATGGAATGCAAGAGGATTTTGATCACTCCCAGTATTGAAAAATACCAACCGCGAAAACTGCACCTTTCTTAATTGTTTGCACAGTGGCAGGCCTTTGGACAGTCCTCATAGCTTTAAATGTTTACCTAAAAGGCCTCACAGCCTGAAATGTTTTCTTAACAGATGTGTTACGATACATTTTCCTCCGAAGTTTTTGATACAATATTGTGTGCAGTGAATTTGGCCAATATTGTTCTTCACCGACATTCTTGGTTGGCTGGTTGGTGCTTGCTCCTTGGTTCATTGGATGCTCCTTATTGTTGTTTGATTCAATTTTGTAGAGTTGAGGTCCTGTAGCTGCAGTTGGGCCTTTTGGTGCTTGTTCACTGGTTTGTTATTTGTTTCTTTCTCTTATTTGTTTCAACTTTGCAAGGTTGGGGTCCTGCATCTGCAGTTGGACCTATTGTTATAGTTTGCGGGCTAGGGGATGCGCTTCTGTGCTTCTCCATTCACCGATGGGTCTCAGTTTTGCAGTTGCATTCCTGCATTTCTTGATAGGCCTGTTGTAATACATTTTCTCCCTTTATTTTTTCTTCTGCAATGTTGTCTGCCATGAATATGGACGATATTGTTCTTTGGAGGCGTTACTGGTTCACTGGTTGTTGCTTGCTAGTTTCTTGTTGACTGGTTTCTTCTTTTCCTATTGTTGTTGTTGTTGTTGTTGTCGTTGTCGTTCCCCATTGACGGGTGGGTTTCGTTGCTAGATTTACATTCATGTTCGTTCTTTGTTGTTTGCTATTTCCAGTTTGAAAGTGAAAAATTTAAATGTTGGAGATGCCTGAGTCAAAATCCTCTTACAGAACATGTATGTATGCGAAGAAAAAAATTGATTTCCTTTTTTATATGTCAGTGAGTGTTATGGAGGTGTTCCAATTGCGGATGCAAAATGCCAATCGTGCAAAACTACAGCTTCCTTAAATGTTTGCATAGTGGGAGGCCTTTGCACGGTCCTTACAGTCTTACATGTTTACCTACCAGGCCTCACAACATGAAATGTTTGCTTAACAGGCGTGTTGCAATATATTCCTCCATTTTTTTTATATATTCTTGTCTGCAGTAAATTTGGACAATATTGTTCTTCACTGACATTCCTGGTTGACTAGTTGATGCTTGCTCGTTGGTTCATTGGATGTTGCTTATTGTTGTTTGATTCAACTTTGCAGATTTGAGAACCTGCAGCTGTAATTAAGCCTCTTCGTACTTGTCTCTTCACAAACACATCTCCACTTGGAAAACGCAAATTGGAACATGGTTTTACAGTTGGGCCACCAAAAAATACTATTAAGATAAAATAATATGAAAATTTTTGCAGTAGATATAAACAACATATCTTTTGACTTGAACCAGAGTTTGTCAAGCTCCAACTATATTTCATAGTTGAGAATGTTTTTCCCATAGTTAATGTGTTTCTATGGCTTCATAGTTATGAGACTAAGTGTTGTTGTGTGAGGGATAAAGTTCTTGTCTCCCTTTCTTTTTCCTCTTCTAAACTTGCCCATTTTCCCCTTTTGTTCTTCTCGTCTATTATGCGTTTATGGTTCTATACTTGGTCACGTTTATGTGCTCACGGGTTCCCGGGGTGGAAAACTGACAAATGGTCATCTCCATCTATATCTTCACATCACGAGTTTGATCGACCGTCGTTTGTTTGCATACTTAGCCAATTTTATGAACGCAGGTTCGTGAATAGGCGCTATCGAGGATCCTTAGTTAAGGGCTCAAGAGGAGGACATGGAGGATGCCATGTTTCGAGCCTAGAAGGTGCCACATGGAATAGTGATTTGGAACCTATAGATGAACCTTCTATGGGAAATATGAATCAGACGATTCAAGTGGCGATGAAGCCACGTGTCTAGTAGAAATTGTACCACGTGTCAGGTGGTGGAATTTTCAGGAATGGACCTTTTCAGAGTGGACTCTGAAGAGTTTGGAATATAACTCTAAAGAGCTTGGAGTAGGACTCTGAAGAGAAGATCCAGATCGTTGATTAGTGAGCGGTGAGATGTAAAGATGGTCATTGATCTATCATAAATTCCACTTAATCTATGAGAGAATGTGGTGACGACCTGATGACATGGCCTACCAAATCGATAGTCCTTGTGTCCAAGGTGGTGGCAGGTGTTACCCAGGGGTTGGTCGATGGGATGAGGGTGGGTCCCATTGGGAGAAGAGGTCCTTTGGATATTCGTTTCAATAATGGTTGTCAGATTTTTCAAGGTTTTTCCTCGGTAAATCTAGGTCGTAGATCTTTGACATATTGTCGTGGAGGTAGAAGGTGGGTGAACTCGGAGAAGGTTTGAACATCGATGACACTGGCGTCAATGACATGATGAGATCTGTTGATCTATCGTTGGATGAGGGGATATTCGTCATTGATATTTCGTGATACATATTCAAAAGAGGAGTGAGGTTGACGATGTCATGAAAAATGTTGCATTCCATCAACGCATCCAGAGTATCATTAGGACGACAAGTGTTAGTTGTTGATTGGTTGATGTGAGTTAATAGAGGACATGCATGGATAACTATTGATTCCATCGAAGATTTGACGAGGATATATGGACCGTTAGATCCAAACATTTCATCGTCATATGTGTGGGAGGTTGGCATGGTCATGTTAGACCAAGAAATGTCGATGATGATGAAGTAATCATCGATGAATTTAGAAGTCGGAGCTAACAATGATCGTTGATCGACGGAGCGAAGAGGTGGAATCTCCATCGTAGATCTCATGGGTCACATCTGCACACTGTGTAAAATTTGGGATTTGGTGCCAACCTCCATGTAAAATGACATCACCAACATGATTTGAATCATTGAGATCAAGGGATGTGAGCTGTAGGATCTGGGAAAGGTGCACTTTGGTGCATCGTCAACGAAAGTCTTGGTATAGTGAGAGTGAACCACAGGATAAGAAATCCTGACGACAACGGGAAGTAGGACAAAGGATTGGCCCATGAATCTAATGTGCCACTTCCACGTTGGCTGGCACGATTAAGAAGTGGCCACATGGACGCCTCGTGGTATTGAGATGGAGGTTGACCAATGAAGGCCCGAGAACTTTGAGAGGCTATAACTTTTTATCCTGATCTTGGAATTGAGCATGTTTACAGTCGTTGGAAAGATATCGATGAGAAGAATATGGTGGTATGATCGGGAAGAGGTTTTGAGATAGTTGAGGAAAGCATATTTTTTTGTACCCCATCCCTTAAAAGACATTTAAAAGATTGGGTGTGTTACAAAGTGGTATTAGAGTCAGGTTACAACACTTGGCTTGTTTGGGCTCATGAAATAATCGAAATTTTTTTATTAGATAACTTTTAATAAGGAGGGGTCCCTACCCTACCCTATATGATGACCTAAAAGGTATATTTTCCCAATAATATAGGCAAGGTGTTGATCTTTGTCGATAGAATCAAGCCCTACGACCAAGCACTTATTCCTTTGAGTGCTTTACCACTTTTTACCAAGTGGTATTTCTCCTCAGTAGAGTGGGAGTTAGGGTGGTATAAATGAAACCACCCTCAAGAGTTTCGTTGTGAATTTAGTGACGACCACATGTCCCTTAGTGGGTTTTATTATACCACTCGTGTGGGGTAACTCTATGTTAACTCTTGTGTAACTTAGGTGCACGCCTATCAATCAAAACCGTTGATCCTTACTTGTGATCCACAATCATTTCCATGATACACAATGATGTGAATCATTGATCTGATCGTGATCAATGATCACAACTATAACTTGCCCCATCAGTGATTTGATCATGAATGTTATAATCCAACGGTGGATCTTGATCGATCTTTTGATCTAATGGTCCTCGAGTCACTATTTTACTTGGCATACAGAATTCAACGAGTTCCCTCTAGGTAGACAAATCAACGATCAAATATCATGACTAATGATGCTCCTGCATCACTATCCATAAGAGCTTATTTAAATTTTAGTACTGAAAAGAGGGATGAGACATTATGTTGTTTTTACATGTTTAAATATTAACTATGATGAAGCTAATTTCACCTTACAAATAACTTGTATTGTTCATAATTTAGCGGATAATTAACTAACAAGAAATATTGTTATCAACACTTAAACAGTCATTGGACAACAAGTAAATATACAACATAAATAATGGTTGTGCACCATGATATGGGAGAAGGATCTCATAACAAAGAAGAAGAGTTTGATGAAAGGAGAGTGGTAGAAACCCCTCCAAATCTAGCTGAGATTGTGAGAAGTCTCGTGGCAGAACTACAAAGTTTTAAAGATGATAATGATAGGCTTATGAAGGAACAAGAAAAGAAAACATAAATAAAAAATTTCTTGCTGCAAATACTATTGGATATACAGAGACATTTGCAGCATGGGCCAACATCTAGTAATGTGGAAAAACATCAACTTGAGAAAACCCAAAGTCCACCTGAGATATTAAGGCATGGTCCTAAAAGAAACAATGCAATAAGAATCACTCCCAAGAAGGCCCAACATGGAGCCAAGATACATGTCAAATCCAATGACTCATATGAAGAATCCTCTAGTGAAGGAGCATAAATATCCAAGGAACTGTCCACAGTGAGACTAGTTCACATCCTTAGAAGAAAAGAAAGTGGAGGAAGCATTCCAAGGGAGGTGACCTTGAAGAATTTAAGAAATCCAAGCCACCCACTTTTGATGGGGCAATCAAAAAGGGGGAAGAAGCAAAAGCTTGGATACTTGGTCTAAAGAAGTACTTCAAAGTCTATGACTATTCTGAAAACTTGAAGGTCCTAATAGCCATATTTAACTTAAATGGAAAGGCCTCTATTTGGTGGGAGGACCTTCGAAATGTGAATGGAATCCATGAGAAGGAGTTATCTTGGGGAAAATTTGAAAAATACTTCAAGAAGAAGTACGTGTCTGAAAGGTACTATGATGACTAGACTAAGGAGTTCTATGAACTCAAACTAGGACAAATCACTATAGATGAATATATTAACAAGTTTCTGGACAACTCACTATTGAGGTATGTTCCCTATATAAAGGAGGAAAATATGAAGATGCATTGGTTCCATACTGGGTTTCCTCAATCCTTCCGGAATATAATTGAGTTTGATGAAACTAAGACCTTGGAATATGCCATTCAAAAGGCTAGGTACTGCTATGAACAATTCAACCACAAGGCAGAGTATCCCAAGGACTGGAAGAAGAAAGGTAAACTAGGATTCAAGAAGAAGGGGGTTAAACCCTGAAAGTTTAATAATTATGAGAATAATTATAAGATGATATTTCCCATTAAGAGTGTGAATCAACATAACTTTCCATCTCAGAGTGGAAATAAAACCTATGGACCAGCCCCGGGAAGGACTGATACTACAAGGAGAGAACCATTGAAATGTTGGGGATGTGGAGAAGAACATCTATTGAGGGACTTCCCTCATATACAACCAGATAATAGGAGAGTCTACAATGTTCAAGAGGATATTGTTATCACTCCAGGAAACTCTCTTAGGTTGTATCTCAGAGATGCCTAGTAACTTAACTAATCTTGTAATGTTTTAATCAAATGGATCGAGATGGATGACTCAATCAAATATCACACACTCTAGACATATATAAATACATTTAGAAAGATAAGGATTTTAACCAAAGGTGTTTAGAAGGTTTAATAAACAGTGAAAGTATGGAGAATACCTATAATACTAGCATAAACATATACACAAAGTACATATGAATGGCCAGATAAAATAAGTGAAGTACTTGCAGATTATATGTTTATGGATGTAATGATAAGTTGACAGTTATCATACATCAGATAAACAATAAAAAATGAACATAACATTCAGATACAAGTAAGATAAGAGAGAGAATATGAAAGTCTGAACAGAGATGGCAAAAGAAGCTTATGTCTAATATATATTCAAAAAGTCTAAAGAATACAATAGTAGTGGTCAATTTCCCATAGTCAAACCCCTTTGCCTCTTGCATCTATGAGCTTAAATAATATTTACAAATTAGTTTCAAGATCCTCAAAAGATGGATCTGATAACCTCTTTTCCTATCTCAAATTCGAAATTGTGAGGTGGCTAGAAAAGATAGAAATTTCTGGAAATATGTTGCTCCAAGATTCACACATATCCCCCAAATCCAAATAGATATCGAGAAACTGAGAAAATTTATTGAATATCATCCCATTATTATGAAATACCTCCTCCAGTTTCTAAAAATATTCTTCCAGATCATCAGAATCTGTCCTCAAAGTCAGTGACTAAAACATGAAAAACATATTTTTTTAATTTATGGAAATATGCTTCTCCAAGATTCACGTATATCCTCCAAATAAAGATAGATATTGGGAAACTGAGAGAGGTTGTTGAATATGATCCTGTTCTTATGAAACGCCTCCTTCAGTTTCTAAAAATACTCTTCCAGCTGATCAGGATCTGTCTCCCAAGAAGGTGACTAAAACACGAAAATCCATATTTCCAAATCTAGTCATATTCCTACATTTTAGGATTTGATTCCTAGAATGTTTCCAATGATGAAATGAAGTGCCACCTGTAACCATGGATGAGACTTGATAATATATTTTACTAAAATCTGTGCATTTTTACCAAAAAATAGAAAGACCACTTAGTCTTCTTGCCTCATCATCTACCTCAAAAGATGAAAAGGGATGATGTTCTATATCCCTTTCATTATTATATTTCATTAAAAACCATCCCCACATGATCTAGAAACAAAAATAATCGATCTGAACAAAAAGAAGAGAAATTTGCAATTTTCTACGCTTTCGGTGGCTAAGGAGCCAAAATTTATAGCATTTAAGCCACCGAAAGCTCTGCTTTTGGTGGCTAAGGGTAGTTGTGAAAGCCTGTGTAAGCCACCGAAAGCTTTGTTTTGAAAATAACTTTCAAAATTGCAAAAATATGTTTCCTCTCAACTTATTGATCTTCAAGGTTGTTCATTTAGGTTCAGGTCTGCTTCAAATAAGTTGCAGAAATCAGTGTTGTATCTCTTTAGTATGTATTTGTTTCAAAACCAAATAGCACCTGATTTGATCCAGCACCTTTTGATCATGTTTTCTTGTCTGCAACAACTATGATGAGATATGCCTTTGTTTGCAGGAGTAATGATAGTTTTACCACAACCGAATGTACCAAATATGGCACATGTTCCTCCAAGCACAAAAGGAAATAGAGCATCTAAAACACATGGATCTCTGCAACTGCTACAATGTAGTTTTAGATTAGACATTGTGGTCTAACTTCTGCATGCCCAACTCAATCATATTATATGAAGAACTTCACCCAACTATGAGTATTCTCTTCCCAATATAAATTTCTTGATATATGCTTAACACTTCACCATGAATTAAATGACTAACAGTCAAAGCATGCCCATCAATGATATCATTTGTTGCTTGGTGCTTCACAACCCCTATAACATTCAACATATTTGGACATTTGACACACCTCAGGGTGTGGTTCCAAATAGGCTATGTCACTGAGCTCTTTTGTACCTACAAAACAAAATTGGGCTTGGGGAACCAGATCAGCGTTGATGGAGGCGAGTTAGGGCTTAGCAAAAACAAGGGTGAGTTATGAGGGAAACAAAGGCCTGATTTTTAGGAATGTATAAGGCAATGAGAGCTTTCAAATCATGATTAGAATATCATACTTCGACAATGAAGAGATAGTAGGCCACGTGACTGGTTTTAGGTGATTGAAATTATTGCAGAAGATGTGGGTGAAATCAGATCTCAAAATGGTGGCAAAGATATAGGGTTTGATAGATTTAGGGTTAGTCAAATCTTATCAAATAATAATTTGAAAATAATTATCAGATCACCATTGGATCATTCCCATCGATTTCGGCAGCTAATGTGCCATCACATCCTTGTACTTTGATGGTCACGGTTTTTAACTGATCAAAATAGTTGTTTTAAACTACTCTGCGCTTTTGGTGACTTAGAGAACCTTGAAAAATTGCATTTAAGCCACTGAAAGCGGAGCTTTCAATGGCTTGGAGAACATTTTGAAACAATGATTAGCCACCGAAACCTGTTTTTCGAGTTTTTTGAAGTAAAGACTCACTCCAAAGTTTTTCAAAAATATTTACAAGTTAGAACTCATTAAAATGAGCCTAAAAAAATTTAATAAAGTTTTTCCTAATGACTTTCTTATCACTGAATGAAATAAATTTTGAAAAATTTATTTGAGGAGATAACATTTGGCTCCTATTGGGGATGAAATCCTCCCTGTGAGGTTTCAAGGATCACAGATCTGATGCCTTTCCTAGAAAAAACTCAAACATAACCTAAACTCTAGTGTTCCATTGGGCATGGAGTCATTTGGCCTGTGCAACCGATCTCTGATAATTCTCAAGACTTGTGCAACTGATCTTTGTACACCTTGAAAAACTGTCATCCTCAAGACTTGTGCAACTGATCTTTGTACACCTTGAAAAACTGTCATTCTCAAGACCTGCCTTTATTCACATAAGCTGACTGATATTTCTGCTACAAAATGGAAGAAACGAAATGCTTGGACAACGAGCTTATTTCCTACGCTACTCTACTCTAACCCATTGTATTGTTTCTTAATCAAGTAAACTCATGCTTCCAATGAAGCCATGCCAGAAACTGATTTATTGAAACTGTTCTTGATCTTGACCCGAAAAATAATGGAAGCCATATCATGCAGAAATATAATTTGAAAAGATGATAAAACTGTCCTTCGTCTGAAAAAAATGTTTTGATATTTATGGTGCTCATGGATTCCAAAAAATCAACAAAAGGGTCATGAAAGACACAAAGAAATACCTCTTCATAAAACTATTTCAACTAAAAATTAAAGTGATGCTGGCTACCTTCACTGATGTCATTGTTGAATATGAACTGTCCTTCCTCTGTCAGAGGAAAATACAAGCTCAACTGCTGATCTGAAACTTTTTTCTCCTCTTCACCATATCTCTCTCTATGTTGTTGTTCCAATCGAAAGAAATGTTGCTGCTCTTTTCCTTCACAGATCTCAATGTTGAATGCAGATTGCTTGATCTCTGTCTAAGAAGAATGATAAAACAGAAACAAGAACAACAACATGGCAGAAAAGGCTCACTAGCCAACACTCAATTATTCACTCCAATGTTACATATTTATAGTACAATGGGTGATGCTACCTCATAGAGAGATTTTCTCTAGATCCTAAAATCATGCACGATGACTAGGCTAGGCAATCTTAACTAACTCATTAGTCATCACTTGAGGATATATTACTAATATCCTAAATGATTAATACAAATATATGTGACAATTTAGACTTAGTGATTGGTAAAGGTAAGCCATAGGCTAACAATTCCCCCCTCAATCACAAGTCCGGTCAATAATACCAACAATAAAGCATAAACCGGTATCAATTCCAAGTCTTCATACTGAAACTCCTATGCTGAGCCTCAATGAAGAACTACCTGAAAAACTGCTAATCTGGATGTTGAACATGCTCATTTGAAATGAACTGGAAGAGCGATGAGATATGGAAGTGAACAGCTGCAATATCTAAAAATTTCCTTATTTCTTGACAATTTGATCATTTTGCCAAGTATTTGAGCTAGAAGAATCTGACGTCTTCTGCTAATTGGTGAACATGTAGTATCACCACTCTACTATCAGTGTATCACTGAAAGTGCTCTTTGAATCTGTGGTTTGGGATGACCACTAACCAATTGATACCATGTATCTGATGGTTTTTGGATAACCACTAACCAATCTTGACACTTTTAGGTGTCCAACAACATCCCAATGTATCATGTGTATGATTCAATTGCAAGTCATTGAACCATAATCTTGCCAAAGTCTGCCATCTCTGGAAAATCTCACTATGTAATCATGTGAGCCAGGATGCATGCAAATTGTTTACTTAATGTAAACTCAAATCTGATGAGAGAAAACCAAGAGAAGTGAATCAACTTCTAGTCTGACACATCCCTTAAAAATGCCTGACAACTCAATCAAATGCCAAGCTGCAATGCAGAAGGATCCTCTTTTCCTCTGCTAGGTCGAATGGCCATTTATATGAACCAAATGTTCACATCATTTCTCTCAAAATCAAAATCTATATGATTCAACTTAAACTTATTGAACCATAATTCTACCAAAGTATGTCATCTACAGACCGCAGTTGCCCATTTGGAAAATTTCATGCCCATCTAGCATACTTGATGTTTGTTGTTGTCGAAACTTTCTGTCTGACAACCATCTTCAGTTCCATCATCAATTCCCCCCTTTGTCAGCTGAAAGGAGAGACCACAAGTGGTTTCATGAACCATCATCACTAGAATTTTGAACTCCCCACCTTAAGGTGCATGAGAGTTAAATCATTGTACTCCCCCCTTCTAGGCTCAAGAGAGTACCGTACTTGTTTCATTTTAGTACAACACAAAGTGGGCATATGGAAACAACCACATGTTATCTCATCCCATGAGGGCCATGCTCGAAAGCTACGCCATAAGGGGACCACTTATGTGAAGTGCAAAAATGTTATGTGCTACAAGATTGGTCTTTACTCGAGATTGAATTCTACGGTAAGACTTACATAATCGCCTGGTTGTTGATGACCATTGCCAAGGATCAATCCACTCATAGTGAATTTTCAATCTTGCAGGTTTCTTCAGCGTTGAAAATCTGTCTGAAGAATGGTTATGCTTGCCACAATGCTGGCAAGGATGGAGATCAAAACACTGATTCTCCTTGTGACTAACTCGATTACAATGTTGGCACTTATCATTTTGATGTTGAACTTGAACAGGTGAAGTTGAATATTCTTGAAGGAATCCAGCACTATGGAACTTGATTGGTCTGGAATAATCATGAATATGAAAGGTAACTTCCTTGTCATATCCAACTCCTGTTCTATTCTTGTTGTAGATGATTTCTTCCCAAGGTTTGATGATGGGCTTGGAAAGAGTATTATGAACCTATTGCTTTGAAATCTGTGGAAGTGGATTCACTGCATGTTGATGCATCATTGAAAGGTTTTCTTCACTGAAATCAAAAGAAAACTCTTGAATTGTAGGTTCATAAATAGATTCAACTTCGTCTGAAATAGATTATGAAGTTGTATCACTGTGTTGTTCCTTCATTGACTGTTGATCAAAAGCATCATCATCATCTGCATCATAGAGAGGGTTGTGTTGAACAAAAACTAGTTCAGAACACTTCACTGGCTGTTGATTTTTGAGATCAGTCAACTCATCATTCAATAGTTGGGATAGAGATTGAAGAAGTCTAACTTTAGCTTGCGTCACTTGCAAACAAGTTAGCACTGATTGAAGAGTTGCTTTGTTCAATGTCACTTTGTTGTCTTCAGTGGTGTTTATTAGAGTGTTCAGTAACTCTAATAATTCAAGACTTCAAGCCATTTTCAAAACACTAAAAGAGGTCTCCTTGTTCAGGTAGATCCTGATTACAATTTGACTCGATAGAAGAAGGATTATCTGCAACTCACTCACTTGAATTGCTCTCTTGAACTTCACGCTCGCTTGCTATTCACACTCACTTGAACTTGCCTTGCTTGAACTTTGCGTCCAGGAAGTTGAGGATGTTGGTTACCATCGAAAATGCATCCCAAAGGAGTAATGTTTACAATGATTTGAGTTAAAGTACTCAACCTTGTCAATTTCGACTCAAAAATACAGTGAATCTTGGGTGTCGGGTTCAACCGAGAATGCACCCAATTACAAATTCAACTTTACTTGATTTATAAACACAAGTAAACTTACCAAATGACTATTTTCAAGTTACAATAAATCATGATTCTTAAGTTGAGTTGATCTTCAAATTTGATGATGCTTTGAGTCCTTGATTATGAGCTTGATGTGTCCAATATTGATATGACTGCCAATTTGATGTCTTCTTTGCTTCTTAATTGAGAGATTTGATTGTGCTTGATTGTATGTGCTGCACTGGCATTAATTTGTGTGCTTATCTTTTTGTGGATTCCATGTGCGTATAGTTGTAGAGTAAATCATAAGCGTAGTGTCAAAACTCGACACAAAAAACCATGAAAACATTCAAAGAATCATTCAACATTGCACACAATACAAGGTGTACCTAATATCCCCTTATTCAATTTCGAGTGGATCTAGGACACTTCAACACCACAAAAAAAATGAACTTTTATTAATCGAGATGTTACATGAAGCTTTAAACTAAAATTCCTTTCTCCTCATTCTACAAATTCTCCATAAATTGATCACCATGTAATGTCTATTTGCAATCTTTTACAATCTTGTGATATCAAATTTAAGGCAACATGCCTCAAATGCGCACTAGTGGATAGATCCCAAAACCCACTTATAACATATGCATCGAAGGAAAAATAAATGTTCCCTTTATGCCATCATATACA
>ML789378.1:46972-68249 GCA_009831015.1 Picea engelmannii | reverse complement strand
AGTTATGTTTCCCCTCAAACTGTTGAGAAATGTGAATTACAGCAAGTGAAACATGTTAAACTGTGGTTCGTGCAGTTGGCAACTAGAACAAAGAGGAAGGTAACAAAGGTCATACCAACATATCAATTCATTATGAATGGGTTGTCTACCCAGGCAACCATAAACATACTCCCTTTAGGATCTTATGACATGTTGATTGGCATGGACTGGTTGGTTGCCCATAAATCCAAGTTGGACTATTGTAATAAAACATTAGAGTGTGAAGATGAGGAAGAGAAGAGAGGAACCATACAAGGAATTCAAAATCCTATCTTAGTGAGACAAATATTAGGCCTTCAAGTGAAGAAATGTTGAAAAAAAGGATGCCCTTTATATGCAATATGAGTATTGAACTCTGTTAAGGACCATAAACCAAGCTTAGAGGACCATCCTATATTGAGAGACTATAGGTATATGTTTCCTGAAGAGGTACTTGGTCTACCTCCAAGAAGAGACATTGATTTCTCAATAGAACTTGTACCTGGAGTGGTGCTAATGTCTAGAGCACCTTATAGGATGAGTACCATAGAGCTAGTTGAGCTCAAATTACAACTAAAGGATATGTTGGACAAGGGTTATATTCAGCCTAATGTGTCTCCTTGGGGAGCACCAACCTTTCTTGTGAATAAGAAGGATGGCACACTCAAGTTGTGCATTGACTATAGACAACTCAACAAAATGACAATTAAGAATAAGTATCCCTTGTCGATAATTGATGACTTATTTGACTAGTTAAGGGGTGCTACAATTTTCTCCAATATTGACTTGAGGTATGGATACCATCAGGTCTAGATTAAGGATGAAGAAATCCACAAAAAAACCTTTGGGATAAGGTATGACCACAATGAATTTGTGGTGGTGCCATTTGGTCTTACCAATGCACCAACCACCTTCATGTACTTGATGAATGGTGTGTTCAACAAGTTTTTGGACATATTTGTGTTAGTTTTCATTGATGATATGCTGATATATTCTAAGAGAAGAGAAGATCATGAAGAACACCTCAAGTTAGTGCTCAAGCACTGAGAGAGAACAAGCTCTATGCAAAGTTTAGTGAGTGTGACTTTTTCCAAAAAAAGTCCATTACTTAGGCCATGCCATTACTAAAGAAGGAGTGGAAGTTGATCCTGACAAGATCAAAGACATTATGGATTGGCCTACATCAAAGGATTTAATTGATATTAGATCCTTTATGGGCCTAGCAGGGTACTATATAAGGTTTATAAAGGGGTTTTCCAAGATTGGTTATCCAATCAACTCCCTTTAGAAAAAAGGGAGTCAAATTTGTTTGGACAACCAAGTGTAAGGAGAGTTTTCAGCAGCTAAAGAATATATCTACCAATGCACTTGTGTTGAAGATTGCATACCCAGAAAAGGATTTCCTTGTGTGCATAGATGCTTGCAAAGAAGGACTCAGAAGAGTCCTCATGCAAGAAGGGTATGCAATCTGTTATGAATCCACGAAATTGAATAAACATGAAATGCATTATGTGACCCATGACTTAGAATTAGTTTCCATAGTGCATGCCTTAAAAATTCCTTAAAAATGTGGAGATATTATCTCCAAGGAATAAAATTTGTACTCATGACTGACGATAGTGGATTGAGGTATTTTTTTGACCAACCCAAACTAAATGCTAGACAAGCTAGATGGATGGATCTCCTTAGTGAATTTTATTTTGAAATAAAACACATCAAGGGAAAAAAAAATAGAGTGGTTTATGCCCTCAGTAGAAGCATGAAAGTGATTCACTTATCATTTGTAAACACCTGTGAATCATACATCAAAGAAAGGGTTAAAAGTGCACAAGAAACAAATGAATTTTTCAAAATTGTCAAGGCACATCTAGAGAAAGTACCCATAGGACTGAAATATGATGGATATCAACTATTGAATGATGTCTTGTTAACCTACAAAGGTCGGTTGTATATCCAAAATAGTGACGACTTGAAGAGGTTCATCATGGATGAGCTACATAAAATACCATATACTGGCCACCATGGTTATCAAAAAATGATAACAAGCACCAATAAGTTATTTTATTGGCCAGGAATGAAAAAGAACATAGCGGAGTATTTAGCTAAATGTTTGGAATGCCAACAGGTTAAGGTGGAGCACAAGAACCCAACATGACTATTTCAGCCCCTACCTATTCCATAATGGAAATGGGAAACCATCTCCATGGATTTTATTACAGGATTACCTAAATCATCCAAACAAAATGATGTTATTGTGGTAGTTGTGGACAAGTTGAGCAAGGTTGCTCACTTTATTCTAGTAAAGTCCACTTGCAAGGCGATAGAAATTGCCAATATTTTCATGAAAGAAATATTTAGGCTACATGGGATGCCCAGGGAAATCATATCTGATAGAGATGCAAAATTCACCTCAGAATTTTGGAAATCTTTGTTTATTGTTTATGGAACTAAATTGTTATTTAGTACACCTCAAACTGATGGACAGACAAAGAGGGTAAACTGAGTCTTGGAGGGAATGTTAAGGATGCATGTGATGCACCAACACAATAAATGGGAAGAACACCTACCCTTTGTAGAGTTTTCTTATGACAATGGCTATCAATAGTCATTGAAGATGAGCCAAGGATCTCCATGGTAGACAATGTAATATTCCAATCAACTAGAATAACCCAGTGAAAAAACTAACACTTGGGAGAGATATGCTCAAGGAGTTGGAACAACAAATAACTCAAATAAAACAAAATCTAAAAGTGGCCCAAGACATGAAGAAGAGATATTCAGACAACAAAAGGACTCATAAAGAGTTCAAAGTAGGGGATCATGTGTATCTTCGTATTAGACCCTGAAGAAGTTCCTTGAGAATGGGAACATGTGCCAAGATGGCACCTCGGTTTTCTGGACCTTTCAAAATTATGGATAGAGTAGGAGCTGTAGCCTATAGATTATCTTTACCTCCCATAGTTAGTGCAGATAATTTTTTCCATGTTTCATTGTTAAAGAAAAATATACATGATTCAACTCACAAAATTGATTGGTCTATGATCCAGGTGGAGCCAAAGGGAGAATTCCTGTCAGAACCATAGTGCATCCTAGATAGGAAATAAATCCCTCTCAGGAACAAAACCATTTCACAGGTCAAGGTGCAGTGGAAACACTTTGGTCTCAATGAAGCTACATGGGAATGAGAGGATGCCATGAAAATTGCATACCCTTTTTTGTTCACTGTTGTATATAGAGTTTTTGAGGCAGATAGAACACCGAGGACAATGTTCCTTTAAGGGGGGGGGGATTGTAACACCCCACGTTTCCCACTGCCTATAAATATAATTAATATAATGACCAAAACTATAAATAGGACTGTTATGTGATTATTGAAATACAATGGACCCTTGATAAATTACGTTTTGTAAATATTTGGGTATTAATGCAACATGAAAATGTTGAACTATTGTTGATGGGATGGCCTTCACATGTTACAATTTCATGAGAGGAATGGCTCAAGAGGGAAGCTATTACTGGTTGAAATGACCTTGCCAGACAGTACCCTGTCAAATTAAAAGCAAATGCAAACCGTGAACTGTCCTCAACCCAAAAATTTGATTACCAGTCAAGATGGTAGTTGGGTAGTCCCCTTCGAGAATCAATAAAGGAATGGGAAAAATACCCATAAAGAAACTTCTAACACGACCCACGAGGTCTTGATGAAGAATACACGAAAAGAAGGGGGGTACAATAAAGAGGGGAGAACGTACATAGACAAAGACACCCCAATGGGGGAAAACCTGAGCACTAGAGAAGGGGAGGATAATTTCTTGGTTCGATAGAATAGAAATAGAAGTGCAGAGGTAATGGATGATCCATGAACACTTGCTAAAAACCTAGATATCCTCTCATGGCATCATACCTTGTCTCAGGGGTGGCTTGTTGCAGTGGAGATTTATGCATATTTTCCTATGGTTATGTGGAGAGTGGCACACCCTTCAGTAGTTGTCAACATCTCCCAATTTGAAGATAAGTAACTCTTATCCTTATGTGTATTGAATTGAANGTATGTGATTATGGACATTAACACTTGACTTGTGAGCTTATTGTGTAATTTGGGGATGGCCTCGTATTTGTATGAATTATATCTGCATGGACATTCTGGTGTTCTTATTTTGAGACAGTCTCTGTCTTTAGTAAAATAGTCGTGAGTATTGGTCTGTGATAACCTTGTGTACCGAGTAAATATGGAAGGGTACAAACATACATAGTTGTTTGAGTACATAAATAATCTCAAATCTCTGTTATATTTGAAGTTGAAAGACTAACCAACATCATTGCTTGTTGTATGTATTATTGTGATGATGATGGTGATATATGTGTGTGTGTGTGTGTGTGCACCTGCATGTCGCAACATTGGGATCCCTGTGACACATGAACCTTTTGGGATAAGGAGAAATAGAGGCACCCTGGGTAGGATATGGAATGCCTTGGATCGAGGAAAGAGCCCTCGAAAACTCAAAAATCTTGAAAAAGGGACTGAAGAAATCCCTCATGAAAATTTGGCTAAGTCCTAGAATGGACAGTTAAGCTTGGGATAAAACCCTTGTTTTTCCTCAGAGGAATCGTGACCATCGATTTGACACGATGGTTATATTTGGACCCTCTATCGGCATAGGGAAATGATTAAATCTCGACCATTGATCTAACGAGAGAATATATCTCCGCCGTTCATCGTAGGGTGTCAATCAGAGTACGTCACGGAGATGGGCTCTAATGAGGAGACTCCGAGAAGAAATCTGGACTGTTAATCAAAAAAAGGGTGAGATTTTATCTCGATCTTTGATCCGACGAGATAAATTAATCCTATTCGTCTTTCAGAGGATGTCATTTAGGTTAAGTTGCAGACCCAAAGGAGATACACTTCGACGAAGGAACTCCGAGGGAATACCTAAGCCGTTAATTGGAGAGGGACGTAATGAAACAACAACTTTTGATCTGTCGTAGGCTCTATAAGGTTCTCTGATAGGAGATACTATGAGGGAATATTTGGATAGTTGATCTTTCGAGAGAAAAGGAGCTCTAAGACGCAATCCTGACCATTGATCCCTTAGGATCAGATACACTCCGAGAAGAGATTTGGGTCATCAATCTGCCAAGATCAGAAGGACTCAACATATGATCAAGATCATTGATCCTTAGTTAAGGGATCAAGAGGAGGATGTGGAGGATTCCACGTGTCGAGCCTAGAAGGTGCCATGTGGCATAGTGATTTGGCACCTATAGATGAACCTTCTGTGGGAAATATGAATCCCACGTGTCAGGTGGCGATGATGCCATGTGTCCAACAAAGATTGTGCCATGTGTCAGGTGGTGAAATTTTTAGGAATGGACCTTTTCGGAGTGGAATCTTAAGAGTTCATAATAAAACTCCGGAGAGCTCAGAGTAGGAATCTGAAGAGAAGATCTAGTCTATTGATCGGTGGGTGGTGAGACACGATGATGATCATCGATCTGTCATAAATTCCACTTAAGATATGAGAGAATGTGGTGAAAACCTGATGATGTGGCATGCCAAATCGGTAGTCCACGTGTCCAAGGTGGTGGCAGGTGTCACCCAGGGGTTGGTCGATGGGACAAGAGTGGGCCCCATTAAGAGAAGAGGTCGCTTGGATCTTCGTTTCAACAATGGTCGTCAGGTTTTTCAAGGTTCATCCTCAAGAAATATGGGTCATATATCTATGCCATATTGTTGTTAGAGGTAGAATGTGCATGAACTGGAAGAAGGTCCGAACGTTGATGACACCGATGTTGACAATACAACGAGATTCGTTAATTTGTCATTGGACGAGGGGATCTCTATCGTTGATATTCTGTGACATGTATTCAAAAGAGAGCGAGGACAATGACATCATGAAAAATGTAGCATGCCAACAAGGCATCCAAAGTATCATTAGGATGACAGGTGTTAGTTGTTGATTGGTTGATGCGGGTCCGGAGAGGACATACGAGGATAACCATTGATTCCATCGAAGATTTGATGAGGAGATCTGGATCATTAGATCCAGACATTTCGTCGTTGGAAGTGTAGGAGGTTGGAATGGTCACGTTCGAACAAGAAATGTCGTCCATGACGAAGTAATCGCCGATGACTTTGGAAGTCAGGGCTAACGACGACCGTTGATCGGTGGAGGGAAGAGGTGGAATCTCCACCCTAGATATCGCAGGTCACATACACACACCGTGTAAACTTTGGGAGTTGGGTGCTAACCTCCTCGTAAAATGGCATCGTCGACATGCTCTGAACCTTCGAGATCAAGGGTTGTGAGCCGTAGAATCTAGGGAAGGTGCACTTTGGTGCATCATCGACGAAAGTCCTGGGATAGTGAGATTGAACCATGGGATAGGAAATCTCGATGACGACAAGAAGTGGGCCAAAGGATTGGCCCATTAATCTAATGTGCCACTACCACACCGACTTGCACGAGTAAGAAGTGGCCACATGGACTCTTCACGGTAATGAGTTGGCAGTTGACCAATGAAGGATCGAGAAATTTGAGAGGCTATAACTTTTGATCCCGAGCTCAGAATTGAGCATGGTTATAGTCCTTGGAAATCTCTTGATGAGAAAAAGATGATGGTATGATCAAGAATAGGTTTTGAGATAGTTGAGGAAAGAGAAATTTATAGTACCACATCTGTGAGAAGGCATTTAAGGGAGTGGGTGTGTTACAAACCTACCTATCCCACTAAGCTCCTAAGCCATAAGCTCTTGAAAGCTAACCCACATAATTGACCTAACCTACCTAACCCCATATAACCTAACCCACTAACCCTCATAACCTATCTTACCGACCTAACCTACCCCACTAACCCACCTAATCTACCTAACCCAACAACCTACATAATCCACCCAACCCATTAACTAATATAATCCACTGACCCATAACCTACCTAAACCATCTAATGCACTAACCTAACTAACCCCCAATCTATCCCATTAACCTACCCAACCTTCTAATCCACTACCCCACATAACCTATCCTTACCTAAATAACTCTTGTAACTGACCTAACCTAATCTACCTAACCCAAATAACCCTCATAACCCACAATGCCATAAGCTACTAAAAGCTAATTTACCTAACTTATCTAACCCATTAACCCACCTAAGTTACTCCATTTAACCCACCTAAGTTACTTACCCCACTCACTTACCTAACCTTCCCTAATAACCCCACATAACACATAAACCTAACTTAATCTAACTAAACTAACTCACTATCCTTACCTGTAACCTAAACAAGTGACATAACCTAGATACTTTACTATGCCATAAGCTACCAAAAGCTAATTAACCCAACTTACCCAATCCATTAACTCACTAAACATACTTACCCCTACCTAACCTATGTAACTTACATCATTATCCACAAACCTTACCCACCAACTTAAGACATCTAAGATAAGCTACCCTACCTAATCTGAATTTTAACCTTGGTAACCTAATCCTTGATCCAAATAAAAAAATGGAAAAATAAAAACATTATAAATATATGTAACTTACATCGTTATCCACAAACCTTACCCACCAACTTAAGCCATCTAAGATAAACTACCTTACCTTGAATTTTAACCTTGGTAACCTAATCCTTGATCCAAATAAAAAAATGGAAAAATAAAAACATTATAAATATGTAAAAAAGGCAATAAAAAAACAAACACACAATAATACTAAAAAATTATATATATATATATATAGATAAAAAAATTACCAATTTTTTTTATAAACATCCCATTTTACAACGGGTAAATGAACCTGAAATTTTTTTCCCATAGTCTAGACAAATCCAAAAGGATGTCCAATGATACTTTTTCTTCCTTAAAATGTATTCGAACGGTCAAAAATGTAATTCCTTAAAATGTCTTTAAACGATTGAAAGTGAGAATAATCTAGAATAAAGAGCATAAACAATATATTTTAAATTTTTCTTTGATAAAACGTCGAAATTTCTTATAACGTGTTCAGAGTGTGTCATAAAGTGGTGGGTCCATAGCGCTGAGGGCAAGGGAAAGCACCAAGCACATAGTGTCAGATTCTCGTAGTATGGTGGGTCCCACTGCATGGAGCACTTTCAACCACGTGTATGCATTAATAAGCAGATATGTGGTGAAGGTTTTATATTATATTCGGGGAAGCTTTTATATATTATATTTATAAAGAGGATGACTCATTATTTTTACTAAAATGATTTTTTTTGAAATAATATACTTAAAAGGGTTAAGTATGAGGAATAGTAGGAGCCTCTACTACAACGGACTGGACTTGGCTGGTATCTTCCTTTGAACGAAAAATAGACTTTTGGGGCAACAAATGGTTGTCCCTGGGAGGTCGACTAATCCTGATCAAATCTGTCCTACAAAGTCTGGCAGTCTATTGGATGCTTCTGGAACGGATTTCTGTCAACATTAACACTATCCTCCACAGACTATCCTTCAATTTCTTGTGGAATGACAAAGTGGGAAGCAGGCGATTGCACCTTTGTAGCTGGCAGACGCTTTCCAGGCCAAAATGTGAGGGAGGCTGGGGTCTAAAGAATCTTTGTATTTTCAACAAGGCTTTATTGGCATCTTCCTTTTGGAGAGCGATCTCCATCGATAACATTTGGCACTGGATTATCATGGATAAATACTTAAATGCAAAACCTCTCTCCACTTGGCTCCGTAAGACACATCTCCTTCAGAGCTGGGATTCTCCCTTCTGGAAGGGATTGGTGTCATCCTCTCAGGTGATTCTGCATTGGCTTCGATGGAGTCTGGGATCGGGAAAAGAAATTAAGCTGGGCAGAGATAAAATCCTTGGCCTCGATGATTGTTCTATCCTGTCCCTATAGCTTAGATCCTTCCTTTTGTCACACAACATTTCCTCCCTTGCACAGTTAAAGAAAGGGAACGGTGCCTCCCATCTTCCAGACCATTGGCTTCACAACAGTGATCTAGCCCTCGGAGGACCCACGGGTTTGGAGCTGGATTCTTTCACAGCTGCACTAAGGTGCGCTGGCCTCTCCCTCACAGCAGATCGGGACATCCTCCATTGGACAGGTGGCGATGGCTCGGGGACAGTAGCTGCCAAGAATATTTATGCCACGCTCACAGCGGATAGGACGACGGAGGCTCAGCCTTGGTGGCTTCGCTGTTTTTGGTCTTGGCAGCTCCCATTAAAACTAAAATTATTCTTTTGGCTCAGTATAAATGATAAAATCCTCACGTGGGAAAATCTCCTTAGAAGAGGTTGGCATGGACCTGGTTTCTGTGTCCTTTGTAGAAGAGAATCGGAGAACATTAATCACCTGTTTATACACTGTGACTTTACTCAAAACACCTGGAAACACATCCTACAACACTTCTCCCTTCCTTTCCACTGGACTGGTTTCTCTTTCTCCGAATGCTTTCACTCCTGGTCCACGATTCAAAAGGCACCTCCCACCCTGGCTGTGCAAATTTGCTGGCACATCTGGCTTGAGCGTAATAAGGTTCTCTTTGAAGGTGCCTCTCCTTCTCTTCAGGCGGTATATCACAGAACATTTGCCTCCTTCCACTGGCAACAAGCTACAGACTCGGCGCACCTTCACAATAAGATCAATTATATCCTTCCGGCAGGCTACACTGTTGCCTTCTTCGATGGAGCGGCACAGTCTTCTGGATTATGTTGTGGTGCTGGTGGCACATTTAAAACACACCCAAGGAGGACTACAAAGTGGTCCCTATGTTGTGGTAGGGGAACCAATACAAAG
Source organism: Picea engelmannii (assembly GCA_009831015.1). Taxonomy (NCBI): domain Eukaryota; kingdom Viridiplantae; phylum Streptophyta; class Pinopsida; order Pinales; family Pinaceae; genus Picea; species Picea engelmannii. Next base: position 58,456 of record ML789378.1, on the reverse strand, counting down.
GCCGAGCTTCTTGGCTTATGGACCACACTCTGGCTGGCTTCCTCTTGGTCTCTAGATCACCTACAGGTCTTTGGAGACTCTAAAGTTATTATAGATTGGATTAATGGATCATGTCAACTCCATTCCTTCCATGCTGAGGGATGGAAACATAAATTCCGTCTGCTGGCCCGTTCCTTCACAGATATCACATTCAGACATCTGCCCAGATCCTCCAATTCTGAAGCTGATGCTCTCTCCAAGAGAGCTCTCAGACAAGTGGTGGGCAGATTATCCATTTTACACTGTGACCAAGGATTGGACAATACGCCTTCATTCTACAACCTCTTCGAATTCTAATCCTGAATTGATGCATTGGTTTATTTCTCTGTGCACTGTGGAACACTCTGCGCCTGTCTGTCCACAGCTATGGATACAGGTTCTCCTTCTCCTGAGGTGCTAGCTTCAGGATCCATTGATACTGTCTCTCTACTGAGCATCAACTCTCATCCGATGTTGCTGGACCGATGACAGGATTCTCCTCTCCGAATTGATTCCACATTGGGAGACAGACATTCAGACTCTCTCCTGTGCATTTACATTTGTATGTGCTTGGCTTCTATACTGAGACAACGATATGGAGACTAGTGTCTCTGGGCTGTGTCATCGCCTGATCGATACCGACTTTGCCTGGTGATTTACAGTCTGTGTTAGTGTTTTCGCTACTGAATTATTGTCTCTCTTTCGCCTGGATGCTACATCCTTTATTTTGCTATTACAGTCCTGTAAAGCCACATGTGATATCGGCTCTGTTTTGGCTTTTGAGTTATGTAAAAGTTTTTATACCATATATAAAAACGAGTTAATTTCTCTTGGGAAAAAGTATGAGGAATAGTTAAAAGTAGTTTTAGGTTTTACTTGAAAAATTAAAAGTAGTTTTAGGTTTTATTTGAAAAATTAAAAGTAGTTTTAGGTGTTGCTACAATGTTAAAAGATAGTTTTAATGTAAATATTTATAAGAAATTTAATATTGTTAAGTTATTAGTAAAGTTAATTAAAGATAACTTCATATATTTTTTAATAGTATTTAATCTTGATTTTATTCATAAATTTAAATACTATTATCAATTATAATTTAATCTTTTAAATTGGGATGATTATGTTACCTTCTCCACAAAGAATTAAGAGAGTCTAACTAACAAGCATGGAAAACTCATCTCTAACTCTAAACCAATTGAGTTAACCCTTAAAGTTATATATATAAGTTATCTTTTATAATCCTCTCGTTTTGTTTCCATTCACATGTCAACATCATCCTCATAAATAATTAATGCTCATTGGCATTATTGTGTGAAAAAACAAGGAAGGGTCACATACATAAGATGTTAGTCTAATGGAACATTATTGTTTTGTTGGTGTGTATTGAAAATGAAATCACCGTCCAAAAAAAAATTCCCTCGTAAATTTTGGGCTCTATCGGTTCCTTGAGGATCTTATTGTTTAATGAAAATGGAGGTCTTCTCGAATTTGAAGTCGATTTGGTGACCATGGTATTCATACGGACCATAGTCAACTATTACAAAATCATTTTTGTGGCCACGGGACTAGACATTTTGTGCAAAGAAAGACAGACACTATTATAAGTTTATTTTTCAAAATAATTATTGCTTTCTTTTCCAAAGTAATCCTTCACAAGAAAATGGCCATGCAATATATTAACTAGCAACTCCCTTGGAAAGTGTAATAGTATAATGGGTAAAAGGATAGTGTAATATTAAAATATTTAAAATATAAAACCAAAATATTCAAAATATTTGAGATAGATTATTCTTATTTATGTTTTAATATTTCAGAGTTAGTTAAGATCAACTTGGTCTAATGTGTCTTTAGGTAAAATTGTGTTTATTTAGTATGCATTTGTAATTATGTAATTTGACGGCCACGATATGTTCTAAACATAAGTTATTTGGGAGATCATATTCTCCTCATTTTAATAGTTATATTGATATGTAGCTTAACACTTGATTGGTTCATGATCTCTATTTAAAGAATATGGCTGGTCATTTGTAGATGAACGATTGTTGCATTAATATATTGTTTCAAGTGGCCATGTTGGATAAAGCTATGGATTGTTTCCTTCCTTTAGGGTTTTAACCATGTAAAAACATTGGTGTTATGATCATTGATTTGGTTGTGTGAGTGGTCACTGAAGGTGTTCTTCCTATGTGGGAATACCCTATTTTGTTGAACATGGTATCAAAGCCCATTTGAAGAACCCCTCCCAATGTAGATCGATATCCTGAACCTGTGTTGCCGTATTTACGGGTTCTATTATTTTTGTGCATTTTGGGGTTGAGTGGATTGTTTCATTGCATCTGGAGAATTGTTTTCAATTGGAAACACTTTTCGTTTCACTAAAAAAGGTTTTCAGTTGCCCAAGATACGACGATTTTTGACAAATCCAGAGGTATAAAGGTTGACTACGCCTTTTAAAAAAAAATTATGAGGTAATATTTCAGTTTTACTGCTTTTATTTATGGGTTGCTACTCTTTATGGTCCGTGTATGCTCTTTGTTGTGTGCTCTATTCAATCTTGGAAAATCATAAACAAAGCAGAAAGTGTTTTATTTTCTGTGTATGCTCTTTGCTATGCACTTTATGGAAGCTCAACAAATTAGAAACAGAGAGAAAATTTGCATTTTCTAGGTGATCTAACTGAAATCTAACCCCATTACTAAATAAACACACTTTTACCTAAAGGCACATTATACCAAATTGATTTTAACTAACTACTAAGTGTCTAAATATCCTAACATCCCCCCTTATGAACAACTTGGGATATAATTGAAGGATTTACAAAGGTGACACAATATGAGAAGGAAGGAGGCATTACAGCCTATATTTTGGCCTTTCAAGAGGCCATCCCTAGATTATTGTCAAGTCCAAAACCATCATAGCAAATTACAAGTTGATCAGGTTGGATTTTGTCAAAAGTAAACATAGTTTGCAAAAAATCAACATTGATCCCTTTCACTAGTCATTAGGTAGACTCCTCTTGAGCTAGGTCTTGCACAAAATCCGAAAGGACGTTTTTTGACTTTTAAGAAAATCCAATGGCTATACCCTATAGTTATTGAGACATGTTTTCCAACGTGAGTGTTGTTCCTGAATTTATGTTTTAAGGCTATAAAACATATCGTCAAGGCATCCGTAAATAATTTCAAAGGAATGATTTAGAAATAGTAATTTTAAAGAAGGTTAAGGCAAAATCAGTTTCTCAACTGTCTTTGTCTTGCTTCTTGTTGTTATTGGATGCTAATGTCACGTTCAATAGCAGCCCATGATCGTTCTAGTTCTACCTGGTTGGTTGTTGTCTGTAAAATGGTGTTAAATAGGTTTAAAGCAATGCTAGTTTGATCTTGGAGTCTGGGTTCTACGTTAGGTTGTCTGCTACTAGGGACAGTCATGGATAAAGAAAATATTTTTAAGGTTTATAAAGGGATTTTAATCAATTTGTCACTTCAGATTTCCAGAGATGAGATCAAAGAAAACAATTTAAAAATCTAAAACAATAATATAAAACACATTCAAGGTTGTTTCCTGGTTTTATAACAATTTCGAGAATTATGAACAACGAATGAATATTACAGAGAAATATAAGGCTTTTATCACGAAATAATCTTATATTTCTACAGACAATGATAAAATAAAAAGACAATTTCTAACAAGGGTTAAGAATTAAGGAACAAAAGCTTTACAGGTCTTAAAATTTCTAAAGCAATTTCAGAGGAAAGACTGCAAACCCTTTAACATAAACCAACCTGAAAATATAAATTGATGTATATAAATTCAAATTGATTTACTTGTTAGATATAACATTAAAAGGAAAATTTCAACAGAATATGATAAACAGGGAGAGGACACATAGTTACAAAGTTACAGGATCTAGAATCTCGTTTGCGATTTGTATTCCGATGTATTTCAAAACTGATATTACAAAAATGTCTCTCTCCAAAATTTCTGAAGCCTTTTCTCAGCCTTTTGAAAATATATTTATACCTCTTCTTCAAAGTTTCACGTTGGTAACTAACCAACTCCCTAATATTACGGTTACACAAACTAATGTCAACCGTTTACAATTTCTTTTAAAATTTTAATAATAAAAACATTTAAAAAAGTTTTAAATTTGCGTTGACGCACTTCCTTTCTCTGTTTCAATGCACTGAACACATTTTCCCCAAAAGTTACTAAAATCCGGGAAGCCTCGGGTATCTCATTTGCTTCAAATGAGAAAAATCTCCTCTGTAATTCGGATAATCGACTTTCTATCATACTTTCTGTGAATTTAATTGTTTTCAACTTTAAACTCGAAGTCACCATCCACTTGTTGATCTCTGTGACGTTGATCAATTTGATGTTTGAAATTTCTTCTTTCTTTTCCTCGAGCTCTTCTCTAAACCTCAGTTGATGCTTGGCTATATTGACTTCACATAACAACCCAGAACAACCATCTGTTTCGATATTCAATGAATCTTTTTCAACGAGATCAAAGATTCCTTGGCAATCTTCGTTAACTTCTTTTGTGATTCTTTTATATTCAGCCAATTTTGATTCCCATACTTTTATCATTATATCCCCTTTCACCTATTCAGAAATAGATAATTTCTGAGTTTTTCCAATTTCTTCTTTTAATGAAGAAGCTATTGCTTTCTGAAAAGTAATCCTTGCTGCTTTCGCTTCTCTTTCTTTCTGGAACACATTTTCCATGGACTTATTTGATTCCTGAAAATAATTCTGGATTATTTCCAGATTCCATAATACTTTCTGTTGTTACTCCTCTATTCTTGCATATATCTCTGATGCTTGTGTCCTGAAATGTCCAAGTTCAACTACCTGGTTAGTAATAAAATTAATCTTATCATGCAACTGTTTATTTTCTTCTCCTAGCTTTTGAACTTGTTCCTGTGTGACCTGTATTAAATGTTTTGCCTCATCCAAATCTTTATTTAATTTTTGGATTTCTTGCATATCCTTGAGTCTAGCTTGTTCTAGACCCTTCTGTATTCCCCAGCCAATATTTCTTTCATTTTCCTTTAGTCTGTCTTGCAACTGGATTATTTCTTGATCCTTATGTTCAAGCATAGTTGTTAGGTTTCCTACAGAATATATATTAGCTGATGCTATAGCACCCATTGTTCCTGCTAATTCTATAGAGAACTCTCATTCCTTGAGTTTCTTCCCATCTATGATAACTCTATGCTTCTTAATCGATCTTTCTCCTACAGGATGAATTTCCTGTTTCAAGACAACTCTTCTCTTTTTGCTGAAAAAATAATCTGATGAGGGGATTTCATCTCTTGAAATTGGCTCTAGGTCACTGACATACAAACATCCTTCATGAGGGGTTCTGAAAGTAGACTGTAATGGAGTTAAAGATGTAATGGGGCTACCAAGTTCTTTTGAAGCAGTTCTTCCAATATTTTCTGGAATATCATCAAGAATTATTGGACTTGTTTCCAATCCTTTTCCTTTCTCTGTCCCTGGTTCTTTTATCTGAGAACCCTCTATGTTTTGAGGAGGTATTTCAGAATCCTTCAATTTATCTTTGTCATTTGATTTATCCTGAGTATTAGTTTCAAACCTTGGAGGGGTTTCTTCCTGTTCTAGCAATGAAGTCGATATTTCACCTTGTAAAATCTTCGGTAAGCAGCTTCGCCTATGGCTTTGAAAAGATGCAAACCCAGTCTGTGAGTCAAGTGGCAAGGCCTGTACTCTGTTCTGCACTTCCTCATAAGACTTAACATCTTTGAAAATATCATCATAAACAGAAACTTCATGTTCATAAGCTTTTAAATTACAATGTATGTAATGTCGACTAATTATTTGGTAAGGGTCATGTTTTCTGTGCTCGATGTTTACTAATTTCACTTCCTCCAATGACTCGGCCTCCACTTTAGAATGACCTAAGTTAGATAAAGTAAATTTCCCGATATGAACAGGGAAAGATGGCCATGCTTTTTTCTGAAGGGATTTTAATTCTAACCCAATACCACCCTTGGCTATTTGATGAGCCACTTCTCTGCATACCAATCTGTCTGGTAAGAACTTCGAGAGTGCGTGAGGAGGAATAGAACAACCATAGACTCTAACATAGGAAAACTTTTCCTCAATAAACCAGTCTGCAACCGATTTGAGGATTTTTATGATTATATCAGAAATGCGAGGGGGTTCGCATCCAAAAATTATTTTGTGCAGAGGAATAATGACAAAATGACAAACATCGTAAAAAACATCTTTAGCATTTTCTTCCTAGAGAGCTGAGTGGTATTTATGAACAGGCTCTGGACAAGAAACATTCCAACTCCAATTCATTAATGGAAAGGGAGTCATAAAACAAATGGCATCCATAATATATGCAGACATATAAAAAGACACTGGTTGTCCCTTTGACTTGGCTTCTTTATAATTTACAACCTCTTGCGTTAGGTTATCTGACAAAATTTTATGCCAGTTAAAACTACATCATTTTGAAACTTCCTCTAAGAAGGGTACCCAGTCTGCATGAAAGTGACAGGGATCCTTTCTCCCGAAAAGTCTACATAACATCATTGCTACATAAACCATATATTTGTTTAAGGAAGCTGTGGCATAAATCCCATGTGAATCAGCCCTAAACTTTGCTTCAGACCTGGCCCATCCTCTAATCATGTTGGGGTATGTCTGGCCCGCTTCAATGCATTCTTTTCTTTGAAACTCGGCTAAAAACTCAGAATTAAAGGTGTGTCTATAATTTGGCCAGAGTTTATACATTACTTGAATGTGCTCAGGCCTGAATGAGCTGACGATAGCCCCTTGCTCGTTCTGAATGCTCCTTGTTGGGATATCTACTTTATCTAGAGCCCAACTGACCATCTCAGTATATGACACAAGTCTCGGACGTGCAACAACCTTATGAAGCTCAGACTCGGCAACATCTCGGAGATGATTTTCCGAATCAGGGTCTGCATGTTTAAGCTCATCCTCTAGCAATTCAGAAATTCTAGTCCACGATTTGACGGAGTGTACGCCGTGTGGAGTAGTATTAGAGATAATATCACCTTCCTGTTGGTCTTCGTTTTTCTTCGGTGCTTTTTTGGGTGCCATAGCTCTGCGTTTAACTTGAAAACCTATCACAGAGAGTGGATGAAAAACTTAGCTTTAAAATGAAAATGCAAACATTCGATCATTTAATTTGAATATATCTTAACCATAATGAGAATCGTACATCTGTCATGAAATAAAAGCTCGTAATGCAGAAAAGATTTTCGGAGATATGCATTCAATATCCATACTTAGGATTTCTCATCATTTTCAAATAAAGAGAAACATACTTAATCGGACCACGATGCATTAATGAATACTCAAAGAATGATTAACTTTAAAACTGTCTAGAAAGTGAGTTTATTAGTGTTAATTTTGAGTTAAATCTGAAACATGATTTTTCTGTGTTTCGACAGTCTCGATGTCGAAAAAATACGTTATTAAAGAAACCCGATCACCGAAATCGTGATGTATTAATTAAAATTTAAACATTTTTAGTATGTTCATTAATCGAGATTAGACTTTCTCAGGATTTCGTTAATTAGAATTCTGTAAATCGGGATTTCGGGAAACCTGATGACATTGAGATGTGCTCTCATGGAATCACGAAATTGCAATTGCGCGTTTCTTTTAATCATGATTAAGGCTAAACAAGAATAGTTAATTTAACGTAAACTGTGGATCGGGGTTTCGTAAATCGGGAATTCGGGAAACACGATGACAAGATATATGATCTCATTGAACCGTGAATCCCGAAATCGCGATGTGATTAACTTAATATTTCAACCCTCTTAAAAGAGAATTAAGTAATTTGTGTTTTAATTAAGTCTTAAAGTATCGAGAGATCGGGGATCGGGGTTTCGCAATTTGATTTGCATCAAAAATTTGTTTACGGAAAACTCTGAATCCCGATTTCTTAATCATTTGAATGAAAAACTCGCGAAATTAAAATTATACTCCTTTCAAATAATTGTTCGAAAAGTGATGGAAAATTTATATTTTTGTAAACTTTATCCGTTCTTTATTCAAAAATAATAAATAAAAAGGTATCGCGAATTTCAGAAATGACGAAATTCTTGTTTTAGGAAAGCCGAAAACTTAAAGACTCAAAAAATAAAAATCTAGGCCTTAAGGATAAAAGATTTCAAGATCTGTTTCAACATAGGCTCCAATTGGGGACCTCATCTCCCTGTGGGACGAGGAGAACGTGTAGACTCAGTGCCTTCATTGGGTAAATGGTGTCAAGGGTTTATCTCTGATAAACTGTTCAAGGTGAGGAAAAAGAGATTATATAAAAACCTGTGACAAACTTTTCAAGATCTCAAATTTGTTTGAAACTCAGTCATAGTCTTCTTCAATATTCATCTTCCCATTCCAAATTTTAATTTAATATTAAGATGATTCGAACAATCTTAGGAAACTCAACAGATTATTGTAAATTTCAGCTTGCATCAGTCGAAAATAAAAATTATAATTTAATTGGGGAGCTCTACTTTAACTTAAGATGAATATCCAGTTTTGAAAAACTGATAACTAGAATAGATTTATAGATTTGTATGACAACCTTACAGACACCTCAGATATTGCTTCACTGCCAGCGGGCCTGTTCAGTACCCTGGTGAAGTTATCTGTCCCTTTTTACTGAATTTCCTTTCACCGCTTCGAACGCTGATTTTAAGCTTAGATATTGCTTCATTGCCAGCATGCCTGTTCAGTACCCCGGTGAAGTTATCTGTTTATTTTATATTTAGATGAGGGCAATCATTTAAATGAATTTCCTTTCATCGTCTGTGGGACTAGATGGGGGCAATCAAATATGAATTTCCTTTCACCATCTGTCTTATAGTTAGCTTGTGCACACGAAGCGGGGGCAATCAGTGATATTTAATATATCAGGGGCGGTGATCTGTGTAAATACTTATAATAGAGGTTTGTCAACTTGTTTTGATTATTCTAGACCAATTCTTCTCAACTTTCAAAAACCTCTCAGTCTGTAGAGAAAAACAGAAAAAATATTTTCAGGGGTTTTCTTTTGAGCAAGCTTAAAACTTCCGACAAACTGTTACAAAACTTAAGATAGTTAAAATCAACTCAAACATAACCAGTTTTAGTCAGAGAGAAAAAAATATGAAAACTGACCTAACTGAATTTAATCATTTGTTGATTTTCAAGGTTAATACAAAATCTCTCCTACTCTGATAAGAAAGTCTGAAAACGTGAAAGATAGTATTGAGGGTATAAAAGGAGATTTTTCAACAATCTGTAAACCATAACACCTAGGTTATAACTTCAAAATTAACTCTTTAGAATCTTTTTTATTTTTATTTTGGATATAAACACTTAACAAATTTTATTTATTTACAAAATGCGAATGGGTTTTCTGAAATGAAAAACAACGGTATATACAATGAAATTTTATTTCATTTTTTTTTTAATTAATTATTCCATATAATGCTTTAAAAAGCGCCCATTAACAGGGGTGTTCAAGATCTTACCATCCAAATTTTCAAGAAGAAATGAATTTTTGCCTTCAGAAGAGGCTACCTTAAATGGTCCATACCAAATATGATTGAATTTACCATTTTTTCCTGAATCTTCTTTTCGAGCATCCCACATCAAAACCAGATCCCCTGGGAGAAATTTCCTGTCCTTGGCTTTACGATCAAATAATATCTTCATATCATCCTATTACTTCTGCAACTTTTCTACCACTACATCCCTGTGCTGCTGAACTTCGATCAGCTGATCTATCCTTCTTGTGAGAGGGTTTGGTTCTTCCTTCTCGTCTTGCCATAGTTTCATCACAGGAAGTGCTAGGTTTATGGGCAACACTACATCTGTTCCATATACCATTTTAAAGGGAGAAGTACCGATAGACTTTTTTGTGCCTATCCGATTTTCCCATAGAGCATATTTTAAATGTAAATGCCAAGACTTTTTATTTTCATTTAAGACTTTCTTGATTATACTGATCAAGTTCTTGTTAGAAGATTCTGCCAGACCATTTTCTTGCGGGTAGTATGTTGTGGAATGACCCAAAAAAATATTATATTTCTTGCAAAAGATGATCATTGCCATAGATTTAAATGCCTGTGCATTGTCTGTGACTATCTTTCTAGGACAGCCAAATCTTGACAATATATTCTCTTCTAAAAAGTCTATAACTACTGAATCAGTGGCCTTCCTTGTTGGTATAGCTTCCACCCATTTGGTGAAATAGTCTGTAGTAGTGAGAATCCATCTATGTTGGGCACTTGAATGAGGATTTATCTCACCTATGAAGTCAAGTCCCCATTGCTGAAAAGGAGCTTCTGTCTTGAATGGGACTAATGGCATCGCTGGTAGCTTATGTTTCCCTGTAAAAAATTGGCAAGGGCTACAAGCTTGTACCTTAGCATTTACATCTGGGAAACGTTTAGGCCAGTAATAACCAACCCTCAGGATTTTATATGTTGTATCTCTCCAAGCATGGTGTCCTCCACATACTCCTTCATGAAATTGACTTATAACTTCCTCTGTTTCTAATTCAACCAGACAGACTAAGAGGAAACCAAGCGGGTCTTTCCAGTATAATCATTTCTCAGAAATACAGTATTTAACTGCATGCAGCTTCAGTGTTATAGCTTTGGATGGAGACAAGTTGGCTGGACATTTCAAGGTTAATAAGTATGTTACTATGTCCTTGTATCAATTCGACGACGCGAATTTCTCCTCGATCTTGTTTTCGACTATTTGGTCATCAAGTTCATTCACATCTATCCATCCTTCTTCCTCCTGAGCATTGTTTATCCCAAGAGCCTTGAAATTGGATTCAGCTAAAAGTTTAGCTAAACCCTGTCCTTTTACCAATTTGGTCGGTTTAACCTCCAAGTCAAACTCTTGAATTTTTGCAAGCCATCTTCCTCTTTTACCATCACTGTCTGCTTGAACCAAGATATCTTTTACAACACTAGTGGGTACATATGCAATCACTTTAGAATGTAACACATACGTTCTGAAAGCTTTCAATGCTTTTACCATAGCATAAGCTTGATTTTCCATTATATTGTATTTAAGTTCAGCATCTCGGAGGCTTTTGCTAAAGAAGGCTATAGGTTTCTCAAAACCTTCTTCATTCTTCTGAAGGATTACAACAACAAGTGTGTGTTCAGAGGAAAATGAAAAAATGAGAAAATCTTTAAGATAATTTGGGCTCGCTAGTACTGGTTCCTCACTTATAACTTTCTTAATGTGGGCAAAGGATGCCTTAGCCTCGGCTGTCCACTTTACTTCATTGTTTTTTTTGAGCATATCTGTAATCAATTTAACAATTTCAACGAAGTTAGGAATAAATCTTCTCAAGAAATTTATTTTCCCTAAAAATGATTGAATTTCTTTAACATTCCTAGGAATAGCTATTGTATCTATAGCCTCTACTCTTTTAGGATC
>ML789378.1:35329-45687 GCA_009831015.1 Picea engelmannii | reverse complement strand
ACGCAGCTTTGGCTAAAACATCAGCTTGTTGATTCTCGGATCGTGGGACGAAATGAAAATTCACAGAAGTGAAGAAGTTCTCTATTAAATCCCAAACACAATTCCTATAGGATCGTAATCTAGGATTCTTAGCCTGATATTGACGATTCACTTGTTTTATAATTAATTCTGCGTCACCAAATACTTCGAGATTCTTAATCTTCATCTTTCTAGCAGCTTCTAGTCCTAGTACTAAAGCTTCACATTCACAAACATTATTTGTACAATCTGTATACCACTGGAGCCTATATGAAAAAGGAATAACAAATTGATCATCAGGAGCGATAAGAAGTGCTCCCGCCCCAGCTCCAAGATGGGAGGAAGCACCATCAAAATACATTTTCCATATACCAGTACTATATACATTTTTCTCGATTTCCTTTTTTTCAATTTTTTGTTCTGTACATTTATCATCTATATCTACTTCAAAATCATCATCTAAAGACAATATACAATTTCCTAAATCTTGGTCAGCAATATAAACTGGATGATTGTTAGGATTTTTTGGGTCGCCTACAGTAAATGCTAACCTAGTCTCTCTATAAAGACGAGTAAATTGACCTCCGAAAACTAGAATTGTAGCATAAGTCATATCTAGCTGGAGAGATCCTCCAAGTTTAGCGCCCCATGATCTAGATAATAACATACCATATTTTGGGGGGATGTCAGCGACTACTACATCCATAAGAATACTTTTAGTAGGTATTTGAGACAAACCTACCACTAGGTCTTTAATCATACCTATACATTTCACTTTTCTCGAATCGAAAGAGTATAAATCACCATAGGGTCTTGTGATTTTGAGACCAAGTTTTTCCATTATTGTCTTAGGCATAACATTATGAGAAGCTCCAGAATCCAACATACAGTTATGGAGAAGGTGATCAAACAGGGTTAATGTAATATAAAAAGGAGCTACTGTATCTCTTGCACCTTCGACGTGTGGACCGAAAACGAAGATAGGTTTATCATCCTCTAAATTAATAGCGTCAGCTTGGCTTTCGTCTTCGGAAAAATTAATCATTTTAGAGATTTGTTTTCTGTATACAGGGTTTTTAGCTAACTCGACAAGAGGAATAGGAATTTTGATTTTATTTATTTCGTTTTCCAAATTAAAATTTCCTAGAGCCTTGTCGTTTTCGATGTTCGGGGCTTCCATACCTTTCTTCTCAATTTTGCGTTGAGATGTGCCCTTGTTTTATTTTATCGGAGCTTGTGTCTTTACAGGGGGTGTTGCTACTGTTTCTAACTGTACAGGTTGTGAATCAGCTGTGTTTTTCTTTGCAGACTGTTTATCTGCAACTTTTGAGGTTTCCTCATCGGTTTCTTTTCTTGGCAAAATCTTTTTTGTCGGAAGATTTGGGAGATTTTTATTTCTTGGTCTCAAATTATACTTTCCCTGTAATTCAACAATAATATCATCTGCAATATTTTGATATGTGCAATCATCAGTAATATTATTACTAACTTGTTCTTTCAATGAACTTTCCTTACTCAAAGATGCTTCGTAATGCTATCTAGACAAATAAGGAGATTTATTGTCATCTCCAAGATTACTAATATCTTCGTCGAGTTCTTCAAAATCTCCTAAATCTTCCTCTTCGGTGTAGTTTTCACTTTTAAAAGGTGTTTGAATTTTTTGATCTTCATTTTTAATTATTTTATGTGGTCCCTGAGGTTTAGGGTTTCTTCGGCGATCCTTTCTGGGAAAATTATCTCTTTTAGATTTCTCTAGCTCCATTTTCGAGACCTTGTTTGAGAGTTCTCGAATGACCCTAGCCATCTCTTCCATTTTATCTCCAGAGGATTTACCTGAGCCTGAAGGTCCACCTTGTCCTTTAAATTTTTTATTTTCTTTGTTTCCAGTTTCGGTTTTTGCTTTAAGCTTCCCAGATGCCATCATATTGGATTCAATTTAAACTGCATCATCCTGCATTTTAGAGAGATCTAATGATCTCCTTTCTCTCAACAGTAAAGAAAAGTCAGGATCAAAAGCACCAGCAAAAGTCACTTTTGTTGCAGGTTGTGAAGGTTTAACTTCAGCTGGAATTTTATTGTACAATTTATTGAACCTCTGTGTGAACTCTAGAATTGACTCAGAGTTTTTCTTTCTGAGAGCTCTGAATTCTGTTAAATAGTAGAGGTGATCTTTTCTCTCTCCCCATTGTCTGATAAATGCACTTTCTAGTTCTTCATAGGATCTTAATGATCCAGCTGGTAAGGATCGGAACCAGGTCCTCACCTGTCCCTCGAAAGTTTGAACAAGTAATCTGGAATAAACGTCTTCATGTTCTATTCCGAGTATGTCTGCAAATTGATCGAAAAAGTTTATATGTTCTTGGGTAGTCAAATCACCTTCCCTTGTAAACTTCAGAAGGATTTTCATATATTTCTCAAGAAGATCATGAAGAGGAGAAGGAAGAACAAGAGGAGCATATCTTGCAGCCACTTTAGCGAAAATCCCAAGAAGCGGTACTTGACCACCTCCAGGGGCACCGCCTCCAGCTCCAACACCTCCTTGCGCGGCCATGGTTAGATTTGGGACTGAAGTTTGGACAATGTGAGGAGAAGATTCTGGGAAATCTGGAGAAGAAAGTTCAGGAAAAGAGAAAGTATCAAATGAAAGGGGAAGTGAAATTGATCTTTCAAGAGTTTCTGATGAGTTTGATTGTGTACAATTAGGTTGATCTATAGTATATGTGGATAAAAATATTTGTTTAAGTGATTTTCGTGTTTTTAAATTTTTTTCCGGATCAGAGACTGGCGAGGTCTGTTTACTATCCGGGTTATTTCTGGTGTTCTTGCGGCTACTAGCCAGTTTATTTAATGTGGAGTCACCAAGTGAAAAATAATTTAGCCTTAGAAGGTTTTTTGTTCTTGTTCACTATCAACAACAGAAAATGTCAATGTCGTTCTTCCCAGGGAAAAGATTTGTTTCTTTGTTCCCTGGAAACGGCGCCAAAAAGATGTTGTTCCTGAGTTTATGTTTTAAGGCTATAAAACATACCGTCAAGGCATCCGTAAATAATTTCAAAGGAATGATTTAGAAATAGTAATTTTAAAGAAGGTTAAGGAAAAATCAGTTTCTCAACTGTCTTTGTCTTGCTTCTTGTTGTTCTTGGATGTTAATGTCACGTTCAATAGCAGCCCATGATCGTTCTAGTTCTACCCGGTTGGTTGATGTATGTAAAATGGTGTTAAATAGGTTTAAAGAAATGCTAGTTTGATCTTGGAGTCTGGGTTCTACGTTAGGTTGTCTTCTACTAGGGACAGTCATGGATAAAGAAAATATTTTGAAGGTTTATAAAGGGATTTTAATCAATTTGTCACTTCATATTTCCAAAGATGAGATCAAAGAAAACAATTTAAAAATCTAAAACAGTAATATAAAACACATTCAAGGCTGTGTCCTGGTTTTATAACAATTTCGAGAATTATGAACAATGAACGAATATTAAAGAGAAATATAAGGCTTTTATCACCAAAGAATCTTATATTTCTACAAACAATGATAAAAGAAAAAGACAATCTCTAACAAGGGTTAAGAATTAAGGAACAAAAGCTTTACAGGTCTTAAAATTGCTAAAGCAATTTCAGAGGAAAGACGACAAACCCTTTAACATCCAAACCAACCTAAAAATATAAATTGATGTATATAACTTCAAATTGATTTACTTGTTAGATATAACATTGAAAGGAAAATTTCAACAGAATATGATAAACAGGGAGAGGACACATAGTTACAAAGTTACAGGATCCAGAATCTTGTTTGCGATTTGTATTCCGATGTATTTCAAAACTGATATTACAAAAATGGCTCTCTCCAAAATTTCGGAAGCCTTTTCTCAGCCTTTTGAAAATATATTTATACCTCTTCTTCAAAGTTTCACATTGGTAACTAACCAACTCCCTAATATTACGGTTACACAAACTAATATCAACCGTTTACAATTTATTTTAAAATTCTAATAATAAAAACATTTAAAAAAAGTTTTAAATTTGCGTTGACGCACTTCCTTTCTCTGTTTCAACGCACTGAACACATTTTCCCAAAAATTTATTAAAATCCTGGGAGCCTCGGGTATCTCATTTGCTTCAAATGAGAAAAATATCCTCTTTAATTCGGATAATCGACTTTCTATCATACTTTATGTGAATTTAATTGTTTTCAACTTTAAACTTGAAGTCACCATCCACTTGTTGATCTCTGTGACGTTGATCAATTTGATGTTCGAAATTTCTACTTTCTTTTCCTTGAGCTCTTCTCTAAACCTCAGTTGATGCTTGGATATATTGACTTCACCTAACAACCCAGAACAACCATCTGTTCCGATATTCAATGAATCTTTTTCAACGAGATCAAAGATTCCTTGGCAATCTTCGTTAACTTCTTTTGTGATTCTTTTATATTCAGCCAATTTTGATTCCCAGACTTTTATCATTATATCCCCTTTTACCTGTTCAGAAATAGATAATTTCCGAGTTTTTCCAATTTCTTCTTTTAATGAGGAAGCTACTACTTTCTGAAAAGTAGTCCTTGCTGCTTTCGCTTCTCTTTCTTTCTGGAACACATTTTCCATAGACTTATTTGATTCCTGAAAATAATTCTGGATTATTTCCAAATTCCATAATACTTTCTGTTGTTCCTCCTCTATTCTTGCATATATCTTCGATGCCTGTGTCCTGAAATGTCTAAGTTCAACTACCTGGTTAGTAATAAAATTAATCTTATAATGCAACTGTTTATTTTCTTCTCCTAGCTTTTGAACTTGTTCCTGTGTGACCTGTATTAAATGTTTTTCCTCATCCAAATCTTTATTTAATTTTTGGATTTCTTGCATATCCTTGAGTCTAGCTTGTTCTACACCCTTATGTATTCCCCAACCGATATTTCTTTCATTTTCCTTTAGTCTGTCTTGCAACTGGATTATTTCTTGATCCTTCTGTTCAAGCATAGTTGTTAGGTTTCCTACAGAATATATATTAGTTGATGCTATAGCACCCATTGTTCCTGCTAATTCTATAGCAAACTCTCCTTCCTTTAGTTTCTTCCCATCTATGATAACTCTATGCTTCTTAATCGATCTTTCTCCTACAGGATGAATTTCCTGTTTCAAGATAGCTCTTCTCTTTTTACTGAAAAAATAATCTGACGAGGGGATTTCATCTCTTGAAATTGGCTCTAGGTCACTGACATACAAAAATCCTTCATGAGGGGTTCCGAAAGTAGACTGTAATGGAGTTAAAGATGTAATGGGGCTACCAAGTTCTTTTGAAGCAGTTCCTCCAATCTTTTCTGGAATATCATCAAGAATTATTGGACTTGTTTCCAATCCTTTTCCTTTCTCTGTCCCTGGTTCTTTTATCTGAGAACCCTCTGTGTTTTGAGGAGGTATTTCAGAATCCTTCAACTTATCTTTGTCATTTGATTTATCCTGAGTATTAGTTTCAAACCCTGGAGGGGTTTCTTCCTGTTCTGGAAATGAAGTCGATATTTCACCTTGTAAAATCTTCGATAAGCAGCTTCGCCTATGGCTTTGAAAAGATGAAAACCCAGCCTATGAGTCAAGTGGCAAGGCCTGTACTCTATTATGCACTTCCTCATAAGACTTAACATCTTTGAAAATATCATCATAAACAGAAACTTCATGTTGATAATCTTTTAAATTACAATGTATGTAATGCCGACTAATTATTTGGTAAGGGTCATGTTTTCTGTGCTCGATGTTTACTAATTTCACTTCCTCCAATGACTCGGCCTCCGCCTTAGAATGACCTAAGTTTGATAAAGTAAATTTCCTGATATGAACACGGAAAGATGGCCATGCTTTTTTCTGAAGGGATTTTAATTCTAACCCAATACCACCCTTAGCTTACTGATGAGCCACTTCTCTGCATACCAATCTGTCTGGTAAGAACTTCGGGAGTGCGTGAGGAGGAATAGAACACCCATAGACTCTAACATAGGAAAATTTTTCCTCAATAAACCGGTCAGCAACCGATTTGAGGCTTTCTATGATTACATCAGAAATGCGAGGGGGTTCGCATCCAAAAAATATTTTGTGCAGAGGAATAATGAAAAAATGACAAACATCGTAAAAAACATCTTTAGCATTTTCTTCCCAGAGAGCTGAGTGGTATTTATGAACAAGCTTTGGACAGGAAACATTCCAACTCCAATTCATTAATGGAAAGGGAGTCATAAAACAAATGGCATCCATATTATATGCAGACATATAAAAAGACATTGGTTGTCCCTTTGACTTGGCTGCTTTATAATTTACAACCTCTTGCATTAGGTTATCTGACAAAATTTTATGCCAGTTAAAACTATGTCCTTCTGAAACTTCCTCTAAGAAGGGTACCCAGTCTGCATGAAAGTGATAGGGATCCTTTCTCCCGAAAAGTCTACATAACATCATTTCTACATAAACCATATATTCGTTTAAGGAAGCTGTGGCATAAATCCCATGTGAATCAGCCCTAAACTTTGCTTCAGACCTGGCCCATCCTCTAATCATGTCGGGGTATGTCTCGCTCGCTTTAATGCATTCGTTTCTTTGAAACTTGGCTAAAAACTCAGAATTAAAGGTGTGTCTATAATTTGGCGAGAGTTTATACATTACTTGAATGTGCTCAGGCTTGAATGAGCTGACGATAGCCCCTTTCTCGTTCTGAATGCTCCTTGTTGGGATATCTACTTTATCCAGAGCCCAGCTGACCATCTCAGTATATGACACAAGTCTCGGACGCGCAACAACCTTATGAAGCTTAGACTCGGCAACATCTTAGAGATGATTTTCCGAATCAGGGTCTGCATGTTTAAGCTCATCCTCTAGCAATTCAGAAATTCCAGTCCATGACTTGACGGAGTGTACGCCATGTGGATTAGTATCAGAGATAATATCACCTTCCTGTTGGTCTTCGTTTTTCTTCGGTGATTTTTTGGGTGCCATAGCTCTGCGTTTAACTTGAAAACCTGTCACAGAGAGTGGATGAAAAACTTAGCTTTGAAATGAAAATACAGACGTTCGATCGTTTAATTTGAATATATCTTAAATATAATGAGAATCGTACATCTATCATGAAATAAAAGCTCGTAATGCAGAAAATATTTTCGGAGATATGCATTCAATATCCGTACTTAGTCTTTCTCGTCATTTTCAAATAAAGAGAAACATACTTAATTTAACGTAAACTGTGGATCGGGGTTTTGTAAATCGAGAATTCGGGAAACACGATGACAAGATATATGATCTCATTGAACCGCGAATCCTGAAATCGCGATGTGATTAACTTAATATTTCAACCCTCTTAAAAGAGAATTAAGTAATTTGTGTTTTAATTAAGTCTTAAAGTATCGGGAGATCGGGGATCGGGGTTTCGCAATTTGATTTGCATCAAAAATTTGTTTACGGAAAACTCCAAATCTCGATTTCTTAATCATTTGAATGAAAAAATCGCGAAATTAAAATTATACTCCTTTCAAATAATTGTTCGAAAAGTGGTGGAAAAATTATATTTTTGTAAACTTTATCTGTTCTTTATTCAAAAATAATAAATAAAAAGGTATCGCGAATTTCAGAAATGACGAAATTCTTGTTTTAGGAAAGCTGAAAACTTAAAGACTCAAAAAATAAAAATCTAGGCCTTAAGGATAAAAGAGTTCAAGATCTGTTTCAACAGTGAACACTCATTTTCCCAACTCTAAGTTTGTATTCCCAATCTACAAAGGGCACAAGTTGAGTGTCTCCCGGGGAGCCAAATTCCATAGTTGTGACTTCACTTATCAAATTCTATTCAGAATCATACCAAGAGATAAAATACAACCTAGTGACAATGTAGGGATATTCGAAATCTTTCCAATGGTATATCATATTCCTATTTTTAATCCTTGGTTGTGAAGAACAAGCTTTCATAAGATCAACACTAGTTTTAGTGTAAGAGCTTGGTGGTAGATGTTGACAGTGAAAAAAGTGTTGTTGGTGCGCACTGAAACAAAAAAATTAGAGCTTTCCAATTTGTAACTTACCTCATGGCCTTTCCAATCACATATCATTTTCTTGATTTTTATATTTGATGACGCACTTAGAGCTATCAAAAATCTCTAAACCAACTTCGAGGGTGTGGTAACCTAAAATCCTATTTCCAATGGGACATTGTCAAATTACTCATTGATACCTTTCATAAGAAACTTTGTTTTCCTCATTATAACACAACATGGCTTAATGAAAACCTTTGCAAATTCAACTCACTTGTGAGCCCACTTAAAAAACCAACATTCCAAGCCTTGATGACTATAATTCATGAAAACCATACACACAACCCACCTCCATCCCCATACAATATATACATCCCCTCCCTCTTGCATACACTCTTTGTCTATTCCTTGGACATCTACACACATGTACATCGACCCCTACTCCAATCTCATCAACCTACCAACATAGACTAGAACCTCCACTTTTCATGCATGCACTTTGCCACTGGGAGACACAACAATATGGTGATACTTAGAGATGGTAGAATGATGCTAAAGTATGTATTGGTGTTGAATAAATCGACATTTTGTTCCCATGGGAAAAATTCTTTCATCAACTATGTGGGTTTACTAAAGGAAAAAACTCAATTAGATCTTTATATTTTTGGATTAGTAAACCCTTTGAGTTTTGGTTAGCTGGACCATTAATGGTTTTATGATACTAAATTTGAATGAAAAAAATGAAGTATATTATAGGTAGATACAAAATGCAATTCTAATCTAAGTGCACATAGCTTGGATATAGAATTGAAAAGAAAGAATGAAAATAATTATAGGAGAGAATTTAATATTTAATTGATTTTAAAAATTATGAAACAACTAACTATAAGTTAGGAAAAATCTATGATATAACTGAAAGTTACAGCTCTATATCCAACTTTTAGCACCCAAATTAAAGTAGAAGTAAGAGTAGAAAATATATACACAATATTAGTCTACAACAAATATGTATTGATCTTAGAGTGACTCCATCACATGAAAAATAGAAGAACAATACCAACAAATACCATACACTAGAAAATAAGGTGGTTGGACAAGCTTCTCATTTAATAGTAAAATAATTTACATTACCCAACACAAAATCTCTTCTCCATTTTCTTTCATGATATATATAAAAAAAATAAGCAAAGGGGAGCTAGAGAATTTCATCTTCTTGACTCTTGACATTCCCTACCCATTTTTAGGAATTTTTTCATCTAGATGATAATTTACTCAAATTGTACATTTCCCAAGATTAACAAAACAAATTCCTAATGTCATGAGCACATGGATACTCATGTTTTTCTACTGCTAGTTCATAAGTAGGTATTTTATTTTCAAATTTAATTAGACTTTTGTTTAGCCTAAGGATAACAAGAGTTGATAAAGTTGATGTTCTCTTCCTTTCCCTCTCCTTCTCTCCCTCTTCCTCCTTCAAATTTTCCTTCCTATTCTTCTCCTCTCCTTCATCTCCCTCCTCTCTTTCCTCTTCCTCTCTTTTTTTCCCTCTTCCTCTCCCTCTAGTCCCAGTCCCTCTCCCGCTTCCTCTCTTCTAATCCTTTTTTTCTTCCTTTCTTCTCTTCTTTTTCTTCTCCCTCTTAATTTTCCTCTTTCTCTTATCCCTTATCCTTCTCTTCCTTTTATCTTTCTCTTATCCAGTCCCTCTCCCTCTTCCTTTCTTCTAATCTTTTTTTTCTTCCCTTCTTCTCTTCTTTTACTTCTCCCTCTTAATTTTCGTCTTTCTCTTATCCCTCATCCTTATCTTCCTTTTCTCTTTCTCTTATCCTTCATCCATCTCTTCCTTTTATCTTTCTCTTATCCCTCATCATTCTCTTCCCTTTCTCCTTCTCTCCCACTATAGACTTGTAAGTTCCCTAAGTTCGAATAGAGAATCACCTACCACTAGAGCCAAATAAATTTTAAATAGTATTTCCTAATAATTCTTTGATTCAATAAAAGGAGCATGTCATGGATGAAATAATTGCATGGTTGTAGCATTGTGTGTAATGTCCCCAACTAGGCTAGGAGGGAATATTATGTTTACTATCCAAAAATTGTTATTTCTCCTTGTGTAAATGTGTCAAAACTTTGCTTTAAAGTTGTTGTTTGCTTCTTACAAATAGTTTTCTCATATAGGAATATTGTCAAACATATTGCATGCATCCATTACTTAGAAAATAAATCATATAACCATGACATCTTATTATGGTATGAAACCCCAAAATATCAACAATACAAAGATATATAATGGATGTAATAACAACTGCAAAATACTCTTAATCACACATGTCTAATGGCT
>ML789378.1:18397-29529 GCA_009831015.1 Picea engelmannii | reverse complement strand
GTTGGCTGGGGCCGTGGATGTTTCCCCGTAGGGGTTTTACCACGTGAAAACATCGGTGTGTTGATCTTTGATCTGGTTATGTGAGTGGTTACTGAAGGTGTTCGTCCTCTGTTGGAATACCTGTGTTGTCGAACACAAATTCCATGTGAAGAACTTATCTAACCAAATACAATTTAATGAGAAAATAACTTGCAAAATAATTGAGCTTGAAATGAACAACAATAATGAAATCACAAGCACAAGTTGGAAAAAGAGGAGTTCACCCAATTTGGGCTACCTCTCCGTATTTTATTCCAATAGAAACCTTCTTTTATTAATTCTCAAATACTTGTGTTTTACAACGACTGTTGGCTAACTCTTGTTTGCGTAGGGGTTATAAGACCCAGGGTTCGGGTTGACGGTGACCAACAAAACCCTCAAGATACCAGCCCTTTCGGCATCACCTGCTTGCACAGATGAAGTCTCACCGAGGTATCTATTGGGGCTGTAAGAACCAGGTTTATGCAACAGTAAGGGAAAGGGAGGTTGATGCATGAATCATTCTTCTTGATCTTAACTTATGTAGGTTCTTGATTATTAACTAATCCATCACAACCATACGTGAACATTCTAGCATAACCAATTCATAGACTAAATTCATTCTGTGAAGTATATAATCATTCATGAATGCATAAAGAAAAGTAAGAACACAAGAAACAATATCCTTTCTAAACTCCTTTATTCATATTCTTTCTGACTATTACATTCATGATCTTTTCATAACCTCAATTCTCTTCCATGCGCATGCTCTCACACTTACATATCCATATCTCTCTATATCTCTCTCTATATCTATATGTGTATGTGTATGTATGTCTTGATCTATCCCAATCCCATTACATATTTATACCCAAAAATCTAGGGTTTCAAGTTCTATTCTTAAATATCCCAAAATAACTCATTACAATGCATGGCATAGCCATCTTCAGTTAGATGACTATTTTCCTTTTTCTACTTCTTGTTCTTTATACAACTTTTCTATTGTCCTTATATTTCTGGAAAGTCGCGCTATTGTCCTTTGCACTTCCTTTTCTCGCTTGCTTTTTTTATCCTTTGGTCTTTGCACTATCTTCATCCTTCGTGTCCTTCTGCACCCTTTCTATCTTCTGTACAAATCCTTCCTTCTACATGATTCCTTCCTTCTACGTGAATCCTTCCTTCTGGGCTAATCCTTCCTTCTACGTGATTCCTTCGTACTTAGATTCTTCTCAAAATTATATCCAAAACTGCTTGTCAAACAGGCCCCTAACACTCACTTGTGGCTCGTCCCAAGCCACTCAGGCATGTTTCATGTTCTTCCATGCTCAAATGAACTGTTTCATTGTAGCCTTAGCTATTTCCACCTCTATGACAATGGTGGCCTATGTCACTGTGCCATGTTTCTGACTCATTATCTAGAATTGTTCCTTTGGTTTCTTTATGGTTCATCGCAATATGCCTTAGAGGGTCCTTTGTTTCCCTCCTGAAGGCCTCTTCCATCCTGATGGTGGCTTATGTCCGGAGGACAACATTAGGAGGCATGTTGTTGAGGGGGCCATCATCACTTCTCAAAGGCACAATAGGTGGTAAGCCTCCTTTTCCTATAATCATCTTTTATGTTGGTAATTTTCTTGAGACTGATAGCCTCCTCCTTTCTGCCTATATATTTTGGCCACGTCTTCCGGTTCAGTTGGGGCATCGTATACGAGGTAAATTTTTGGGAAACATTACTTTCAGTGAGAACCTGATCCGTTTCTTGCTCTTTTACTGTCATGAAGAGGTCCGAACCCTCGAAGCGGATATTGAACATGGTTCGGTAGTCGCACAATTTTACGTAGGAAACAATGTGAGTCCCTTCTTTTGGTATGTGCTCAACGCTTGAGTATGGATTCCCATCCAAATCTGACACTAACTGGGCTTTGCTAACTTCATGGTCCATGAACTTCAGGTTCGTAGGTTTTTCCACCATATCACCTTCCCTACTCATCCCTAGGGAGGTCGGTGGTATTTCTGGTGGAGCTGTCCCCATTTGTCTAAATTTCCTACTCGGAAAGTTGAAGCTCAACTCTATTCTCTCTAGGTCTCTCCTATTTTCTCAATGTGATATGCAAAAAATGAGTTGCACTTACAATGTTCTTATGTTGTTGTGGTTTTGTGTTGAACATACCTATCCCATCCTGTTTTAACTAAATCATCCCCTTCACAATAGGAGTTGATGAGTTGTGCCATCATTTCATCTTAATTACCAAATCCTTCAGGTGAGTTGTCCCGCGTACCGCAGATCAGTTGTGATTTCTGACATCTTTCTTGAGTAAATCTTATACAACGCTATAATGACCTGTTATGTCAGCCATCCAACTGTATTTTCCATGCCTAACTTTATTTAACGATATTTTCAGGCCTCCCTGCACAGTAATGTGTTGTTCATCACAAGCGGGCATGTCCCTATCTTCTCGTTGAACTTGACCCAGTGTTCACTTCGTGTAAGATTATCAATCCAACTGCGCAAGTTGTGATACCTTGGGTTATTCTTACTCTTTTCCTTTCTCCTATCACTAACTTTTTGTGGTTTTTCCCTTTTTCTACTTTTTATGTGGTTTCTCTTGTTTTTATTGCTACTATGGTACATCTACTATAATACAGGGGTTTTTGCACTGCAAAGGTCACTGCAGTCAACTGTATCTATAGAGATTCAACCGACTTCCATTCACCATTCCATCCAATTTTTTTCCATCCAAGTTTCCCAACCACGCAACACATGTATTTTTTATCTGCTGGATCACATATGACCGTAACCAGTGCATGTGAAACTTCCTTGGTGTTGTAGATACTTGTTTTCATAGAGTATTTCCAATCACCGACTTGGAATTTCTTGGTATTAATATGTCGATCATGCCATTCCTTCTCTCTAGATTTCTGCACCTATTGGTGGAATTCAGCCAAAAACCTGTCCTCCTCAAGCTAGACTAACTACGCCAATCTCACCTCTATTGAACCTGTGTCTGAAAGCTCAGTGATGGTTGCAATGCATAGACTAGGTACAATGAAATCCATTGGCATTACTACTTCTTGTCCATAGACCAACCGGAATGGTGTCTACCATGTCAACTTCTTACTTGTAGTTCTATATGCCCATAGTATCATAGGGATGCACAAGTCTCAATCGTATCTTCCAACATTGTAGATCTTGGTCCAAGCATTCTCCAAAATTTTATTGAAATCTTCTACTGTTCCATTAGCCTGAGGGTGATATGGTGTAATTTTCTGATGATGAATCTGAAATTCCTTAGTTAATACAACAATGGTTTGGTTAAGAAAGTGTGTAGCTTGGTCACTAAGTAATATGCACAGACATCCAAACTTAGTGACTACATTATCAAATAGAACCCATAAAATCAGTAACAGGTGTTGCTTCTTTCCACCTGGTTAAATACTCGGTTACAGTGATGATGTACCTTTCTGCTGATCTTCTTGTTGGTGGGTTGATGGGATCCACAAAATAAATAACCCACTTATCGAATGCTTGCAATGTAAATTGTGGATTTAATGGCATTTCATCGCGTTGAGATGGGTTACCCACTCTTTTGCATACGTCACAAGAATAAAAATACTTATTCCCGTCTTTGAATAGTGTAGGCCACCAAATCCCTATGCATAAAATATTATGTGTCACTGCTTTTCCTACATAATGTCCTCCAACAATCCCATTGTGTGATTCCTCCAATATGGTTGTTCTTTTGTCTTCCAGTAAACAACACCTCAAGATTCCATCTGCCCCTAATTTATACAATTTTCTTACAATTAGTTGATAGTCTACTTCCTTGACTACCAATTGTTTCTTCTGCGCCACCATCATGTCGAAGGGAACCACACTTGTATGTAGAATCTTCATAATGTCCACAAAATAATCATCCACCATCCTGACTATGAATAACTTTGCATCTGGGAAACTTTCATATAAATTACCTGCATCCTCTCCTATCAAGATCCGTGAGAGATGATCTGGTCCTACATTTAGTTTCCCAGGTTTTACAATGACCTCAAAATCATATTCCTGAAATAGTAACAACCATCTGCATAGTCTGCCTCCTAAGACATGCTTATTGACTAAGTATTTTAATGCATAATGATCTATGTACATCTTGAAGTGAGACCCAAGTAGGTAGTGTCTGAACTTCTGGAGCGCATATACCATGGCCAGGCCTTCCCTTTTGGTAGTGGTATAATTTTTTTTAGAGATAGAAATTTTCCTACTCGCGAACACAATCAGATGATCGATTGTGCCTTCACTTGGTTGTGACAGCACTACACACAGTGCAATGGATGATGCATCGACATGGACATGAAACTCTTTGTTCCAATATGGTAAGACTAAAATGGGTGCAGTGAACAGTCTCTACTTCAGTGTGTCCATCCCCTTCTGGAAAACCTCATTCCATTGGAACTTGACTTCTTTTTTCAACAACTTTTCCATGGGTGTTGTAATCTGCGCGTAGCCTTGAATAAAATTCCTGTAGTAACTTGTATGTCCCAAAGTTTCTCTTATCTTTCTGACTGAGGTTGGCGATTCTAATTCCAAAATAACAAAAAATGTTGGATGGGTCATCCAATAGGACTTTCTTGCATACGATATGTCCTAGTAGAATTATGAATGGTGCAAAAAAGATGTATTTCTTTAAGTTCAATGAAATCTGGCACTGTCTGCATCGATCAACATGAGCCAAAGAACTTAAATATGATCTTGTAGTAGACTGAATATTGTCCAACCATCTAAGTACACTTCCAAAAATTTATGGATGAACACTTTGGATGCAGCCACAACCACTCTCGAAAATACTGCAGGGGCATTCTTTAATCCATATGGCATCACCGTGTATTGATAACTGCCCCATTCTATCATAAATGTGGTTTTATGTCTATCCTCTTGAGTGATTTGTATTTAACGGTACCTAGATAATCCATCAGTGAACGAATATACTTCTTGACCCCCTACTTTCTCCAGTATCTCATCAGTGAATGGTGTTGGGAATGGATCATGTAAGAATGCGTCATTCAACTTCCTTAAGTCGACACAAATCATAATCCCTCCAGTCTTCTTTTCCTGTACCACCATAGGGATAATCCATTCAGATTCTTCGATTGGTTCAATGATTCAAGCATCGAGCATTCTATCTAGTTCATCCTTAACCTTCTCCATATACCTTGGGTTCAACCTGTACGGTCTATGTCATATTGTATTAGCTCCAAGTTTTAGTGGAATCTTCATCTCCCCTAAGTCGCCTAATATCCCCTTCATCTCTGAGAATGTAGTAGGAAATAAGTCTTGATATTCTCATAATAATTCTTCCACCTTCTCAATTGTCTCATCGTTCCAATAGTCTTCTATGTGTG
Source organism: Picea engelmannii (assembly GCA_009831015.1). Classification (NCBI taxonomy): domain Eukaryota; kingdom Viridiplantae; phylum Streptophyta; class Pinopsida; order Pinales; family Pinaceae; genus Picea; species Picea engelmannii. The sequence goes on along the minus strand of ML789378.1, from coordinate 24,120 downwards.
CAAACTTAGGATTCTCCATTGTCCCAATGTTGAATTGCTTTGTCTTTATTGGTTGTGTGTATGCATCAGATACCAGCTCTAGCCCTTCTACTACTCGTTTTCCTTCTATCTCTGGTACCTGGACATTCCTGGGGTCCCCTTCATCATATTCCTCCTCTATAACATTACAACATTCCAATAGCTTCTGGACCGTTAATTTGGATGTGTGCGCACTGCGTAGGGGTTCTTCTTCCACTGATTCTACCTTCGAGAAGATCTTTTTTCGAATGGCCTGTATGGAGAGGGAGATTCATGTTCAAATGTGAACATGAATTTGAATCTCTGGACCAATCCTTCTCATGATGTTTTCTCTTTGCATGTCTCCAATTATAAATACCAATTCCTCGGGATTGTATCCAACGTGTGTATGAATCAGTGTGTCTATTCTCTTTCTGATACTAAGTGCCATAAATCCCTACATTTTTTCACGTGATCCATTGTGTCACTTTCTCCTGTGTATTTATGTGCACTTACTTCTTCTTTAGGTCCAAAGCGTGTCTGCATGAGTCTACTACACTATGCCCAATCCTTAATACTCTTTATGTGCACGACCCACCATGTATATGGAGTTTATTTTAAGACGACATCTAGTGCTAACATCCTCTATTGTCCAGGTACATGTAATTCAAATGATTTTATAAACACATTAATCTTAGTTAGGGCCTCGTACCTAGGTGGGTCATATAGTTTTGTGCCAATCTAGCACAAATATCAGTTTATTGTTGGGTATGTGTTATATTCTTTGCATGACTAGCCGTAGTGTCTGCTATGTTGCGTTAGGTGTCTAGGGGGCCGCTAGGCCCCCCCTTAGGGGTTGCAGGGGGGATATCCCCCAAGAATTTTTTTTTCCTCGGGAAATGTGTCACATTTTTTCCTCGTTTTTCATGTCGCCTTGATTTTCATGTCCATTGTTGGGCGGATTTTTGGCACATGGTTTTTGCCGATGGTTTTCTATTTCTGGTTAAGGAATTAGGGTTGTTGACTAATCCAGGTCATTGGGTTAGGGTTTTGGATGTTGCTGGCTCCTATATGTATATTGTATTGTAAACAATGTATCACTATGAATGAATATAGAATATGTTCGTTTTACCGGTTTGGGTTTCTAGAGGAAAAATCTCTGTGTAATGTGCATATTTTCCATTGTATATTTTCTGTTCTTTTATTGAAAACATATTTACAGTAAAATATTTTACAAGGTTAAAATCTACATTTAGTATCAGAGCTTTGTTGGCTTCAAGGGGCCACCTTTATGATCAAGGGTTTGGCTCGGAACTGTGATAAGATTTGTTACAGTGGGAGATTTGTGGTGTTGATTTTTCAGGTGAAAAGAAATGGTGAGCAGTTTGAAAATGGAGATTGAGAAGTTTAATGGGAACATTTTTGAGCTATGGAAGCTCAAGATGGAAAATATTCTGGTGGAAAGAGATAAATGGATCTCGGTGGATACAGGTATTACACCTACAGTAACTTCAGCAGATGATTGGAAAAAGTTGGATCGAAAGGAAAAGAGCACAATCCGACTGTGTCTCTCAGATTTAGTATTATTGAATGTGTCAGAGGAAGATACAACCAAATATTTATGGGATAAGTTGGGGAAGTTGTAACAGTCTAAGTCCCTAGTAAATAAACTATTCCTGAGAAAGAAGCTATATAACCTGAGGATGAGATATGGATACTTGGTGGCAGAGCATTTGAATGCCTTCAATACCATGGTAAGTCAGTTATTATATGTTGAGATTAAAATTTTAGATGAAGATAAGTGTATTAGTTTACTGTTCTCTTTACCAAACTTGTGGGATAGTGTGGTTGTGGCCATAGGTAGTAATAAAAATGCATTGAATTTTTATGAAATGGTCTCATCCTTGTTGTCATAGGAGATGAGATGAAATAACATGGAAGGACATAGCACAAATGCATCATTTTCAAGAGGAAGCCCCCAGGAAAGAAATAGATCTAAGTCCTCAAGTGGGAGATCTAAGTCTACGGGTAGATTTGAATCTATTAGAAAGTTTTTAAAGGTATATTGGAGATGTGGAAAAGAAGGGCACTACAAGAAGCAGTGTAGATCCAAAATTGAGAAAAAGAAGGGATCTGAAGAAGCTCCTATAGAAGAAAATACCTCCAAGGAAGAAGGACGGGGTGTGTTCTTGGATTATTCAATCACACATGCATATCATGAGGCATGGTTGGTTGACTTAGGTGCATCCTTTCATATGACTCCCCATAGGGAGTGGTTCTGTGAATATCGAAGGTATGATGGAGGTAATGTTTTTGTAGGTGATGAATCGACAACCAGAATCATAGGACGAGGAAAATTCAAGTTGAGGCTCATAGATGGAAGGATTAGAAAAATACATCATGTTTTGCACATCCCATGTTTGGCCATAAATTTTATTTCTATAAGAAAAATGGATGATGCAGGGGTAAAAACAATATTTTAAAATCAAAATTGCAGGATGGTTCGAGAAGCAATGGTGTTGTTGAAGGGAGTTCGATTTGGAACTCTGCATAATCTGCAAGGAAGCACTATTAGTGATGGGTGTAATAGTTCCATTGTTCCTGATATTGGAGTTGAAAAAGAAAGAACTCCTACAGTCTCTGGAGAAAAGGTTATGCTATGGCATCAAAGACTGGGGCATATCGAAGAGAAGGGTCTTCAAATACTAACAGTAAAGGTATGGTTGAAGGTATGTCTAACTTCTCTCTGTATTTTTATTTTTGTGAAAATTGTGTATATGGGAAGAAGAATCGAGTAAGATTCCCCTCTGGTGCAACGAGGGAAGAAATAATTTTACAGTTAGTTCATAGTGATGTGTTTGGACCTGTGTCGGTTTCATCATTGGGAAAAATATGTGTACTATGTCTCATTTATAAATGACTTCTTGAGGAATACTTGGATATATTTCCTCAGGAAGAAATCTAAAGTCTTTGACAAGTTTAAAGAGTTTAAGGCTCTTGTTGAGAAAAAAAAGAGAAAAGAATTAAGTTGTTGAGGATATAAGAATACTCCATATACACCTCATCATAATGGAGTTACAGAAAGGATGAACATGATGTTGTTGGAAAAATCAAGGTGCATGATCAATGGTGTCGGGTTAGGGAAAGAATTATGGGCAGAGGCAGTGGGTATTGCATGTTACCTGGTCAACAGATCACCCTCATCAACGCTAGATGAAAATACTCCACAAGAGGTATGGGCTGGTAAGAAACCTTCTCTTATACATCTCAAGGTATTTGGATGTGAGGCCTATGTTCATCTTCCAAAGGAAAACAAGAGTAAGCTAGATAACAAGGTTAACAAATGTATCTTTATTGGGTATAAATATGGTCTCAAAGGTTATAAGCTTTGGAACCTAGAAACTAAGAAGGTTGTGTATAGCCGAGATGTGGTATTTAGAGAAATGAAGTATGGTGTTAAACATGAAGTCCTACCAAGTAATGAAGAACCAGAGAAAATAGAGTTTGATTTAAAGGATGATGAATCAGACTCTACAAAAGAACATGAATTAGAAGAAGAAGATCTTCATACTCTAGTATTGAGGAGATCGGTTAGAGAAAGAAGGCTACTGAAAAGGTATACTCCATTTGATTTCCTTTCAAATTTTTCTTTATCTATTACTAATGATGATACTAGAACTGTCAGGGAGGAAGTGGATTCATAGGATGGAAAGATATGGAAAAAGGCCATGGATGAAGAAATGGCATCCTTGGATGTTGGCACAGGGGCAGACCCGGGGTTCAATTCTAACAGCACACCAAAAAACCCTAAATACTGGCCCTTTCAGAAACACCTACAAAGAAGATGAAGTCTCACTCGAAGTAGTTATAAGGGGGTTGCAAGACACATGTGTCTACAACTAGAGGAAATGAAAAATGATTCCAGAACAACAACGTAATGTAACCTAGAGATTCTTTAACAGTCTTATACTTAGCTCTGCAAGGTTAGCTATAACTCTTATCTTCAGTAAAGGTAAACAACCATGCAATAACAGTATAACATATAGCAAATAACACAACATCAACCACAAAGAACAATAAGATTTATGTGGTTCACCCTCTCCCTAGGGCTATGTCCACAAAACTGTGTTTCTTGATATATTAGATGAAAACATACAGTTCTATCTACGCACTTAGCTGCAAATCTCTCTCTCTTTCTTCCTCTCTATATCCCCTTCCCTAGGCACCCATCTGTAGGGTTGATCTTCGCACCCAGCTAAAGATCCAAAATACAGAATGCTCTTACAAACACTTCTCTCTCTCTATATATCTCTCAACAAAAAAAATAGTAACAACCCTCTCAACTCTTCTAGACCTTTATTTATACATTACATGACTCTTGGACAACCTTAGACCGAAGTCTATGTGTCAAAACCCTATATTCCAAAACCGTAGGTCCACATGACCCTCATTTTAATGGCTTCGCCAGCCTGTTCTTCCTTCTTCTCCACGAGGTGCTCCGAAGCACCCATTAGTATCTTTTTTCACTTGCTGACCTATCCACAATTCATCTTCCTTCCTGCTTTATATTCCTTTATCTTCTCCTTTAACGATTCAATGTTCCTTTACTTTGCTCCTTATTTTCGGCTTCTTTAACCACTTCGACCCCTCCTCGATTTTTGTGCCTTCCGTGTGCTTCATACTTTGTCTTTCTTCTTCCTTATTCTTCGCTTTCTTCCTTAATACATAACCAAGGGCCAACAAGCCCCCAACACTCACATGTGACTTGTCCTGAGTCACTGTAGGGTTGAGCCTTCTGTTTTACTTCGACTGTAGACTATGCGGAGTAGCCTGTTGTTAGGAACACATAATGTACCCTTTTTGCCCATACTTTTTGCCATTATTATATCCTTGATCACCTGTATTTAGACTCATATTATCACTTCATCTGATCATTCCAAGGTATATAACGTCCTTTCTCATTTCTACACGTTTAATTTGTTTTGCATGATATTTTACATTACTCTCATACTAAACTATTGATTAGAAGTGCATAAGTATCCATAACTGCAGATTAGCATTTGAGGCCTGTGCTGAAACACAGAACTGTCCTGATGCTGAAACACGGAGCTGCTACACAGCCCGAGGTCGCATATGCTGAAACACGAAGCTGCTACACAGTCTGAGGTCGCATATGTTGAAACACGGAGCTGTCACACAGTCAGAATTGTAAATGCTGAAACACAAGCCATTACAGTTAACAGTCAAGGACGACACAGTCAAGAGCGCAATTCACGTGGCTGAAACAGCCCATGAATTGCGATGTTGAAACAACATCAACAGCAATGAAGGAGCTGTTACACCAGCCGTAACAACAATACCTCGTTCAGCTCCTGTAACAACAATCAGTTGCGTAAGAATAGGACATCCTATGCTGATTTAGAAAGAAGATATGATTTAGGATAGGATTCAGATATGCTTTGTAATGATTGTATCGAAGGGATTTCCTCTTTAAATTCAGGGGAAATCACCATTCAAGAATCCAAGTTTGGATACATTGAAGCAACTCCAGAGAAGCGGGACGTATCATATTCTTTCAATTTTTAATGTGACATTTCGACAGATGAATATAAAACTGCTCTGAGCATTCTTCTCTAGCTTTTCGTTCAGGGGAATCTTGTGAGAAGGGAGGGCCCACCTTCATCACAAGATTCACCCATTAGATAGAAGTGTGCTAGTATAATTTC
>ML789377.1:713807-731439 GCA_009831015.1 Picea engelmannii | reverse complement strand
TCAAGTTGGAAGCACAGTACTAGTCTCATCTCAATGTCTTTCTTTACGTCACAACAGTCAAGATGGAAGCAAAATACTAGACTAGCTTTACGTCACAACTATCAAGCTGAAAGCATAGTACTAGTCTCATCTCATCATCTTGCTTTATGTCACAATCATCAGGTTGGAAAAAAAGATACTAAATTGGCTTTACATCACAGCTGTCAAGCCGAAAGCACAGTACTAGTCTCATCACATCTTGCTTTTCGTCACAGTAATGAAGCTGGAAGCAAGAGATGTCTCATCACAACAACTACTCCCCCTTTCGAGGAAGGTCCTTTCGGACTATACCAAGCTTATCTCGAAAGTGTTCAAACTTTACACGAGATAGAGGCTTGGTCAACACATCAACAACCTGTTCATTTGTGCTAATGTACTGGAGCTTTAAGGCTCCTCTCTACACCATGTCACAGATGTAATGATAATGAATCTCTATGTGCTTCGACCTGTCATGGAATAAAGGATTATCCGTCATCTTTATGCAACTCTGGTTGTCACATAGGATCATGGTTGCTTCCATCTCTAGGTCAAATAGGTCGGTCAACAACTTTCGAAGCCATATAGCTTTGCAACTGGCAGAACATGCAGCAATGTATTCTGCTTCCGCTGTGCTGAGAGCAATGTTGGATTGCTTCCTACTCTGCCACGAGATCATGGCTGATCCCAAACTGAAACAACATCCTGAAGTGATTTTTCTGTCAGAAACACTTCCTACCCAATCTGAATTAGAGTACCCACTCAATGTGAAATTATGATCTCCATCATAATTGAGACCACAATCTAATGTACCCTTAAGGTACCTCATCACATGTTTTGCAGCCACAAGGTGAACATGTCTGGGTTCTACCAGAAACTGACTCAAGGTGTTCACGGCAAAACAAATGTTTGGTCTAGTGTTCGTCAGGTACATCAGTGATCCAATAATCTGTCTATACAGTGTGGCATCAATCAATTCTAACGAAGTATCGACCAACAGCTTCAGCTTTGTTTCCATGGGTGTATTCATGGGCTTGCACTCTAACATGTCGAATCTCTTCAAGATTTCGACTGCATACTTCCCTTGGTTAAGGAAGATCCTCTCTGGACTCTGCCATACCTCAAGACCTAAGAAATAGTGCATTGGGCCAAGGTCTTTCATCTCAAATTCTGAAGCGAGTCTCTTCTTACATTCAATGATGAGCTTTTTTTCTCTAGTTAAGAATAAGTCATCCACATACAGTAATAGTATTACTGACTCATCGTTCATGACCTTGAAGTAGAGGTTAGAATCTACTTTACTCTTGGTAAAGCCCAAGCTCGTCAGAAAGCTATTTATTCGGCCATACCAAGCTCTAGGAGCTTGCTTCAATCCGTACAAGGCTTTCTTCAACTTGCAGACATGAGACTTCCTGTCTTCAACTTCAAATCCTTGAGGTTGATCTAAATACACTTCCTCTTCGATAACACCATTTAGGAAAGTTGTCTTTACATCCATCTAGTGTAACTTCCACTTCATCTTAGTTGCAAGGGCTATGATGGTTCTGATCGAAGTGTATCTAGCTATAGGAGCGAATGTCTCTTCATAGTCAATGTGTTCTTTTTGAGAAAAGCCACAAGCTACAAATCTTGCTTTATACTTCTCAATACTTCCATCAGTAGCATGTTTTATTTTGAAGAGAAATATGGACGACCACATCCTTGCTATTCGGTCTGGGAACTATTTCCCATACATCGTTCTTTATTATGGATTGGTATTCTTCTGTCATGGCATATGCCCATTCTTTCTTCGGAATGGCATCTTCAAAGCAGGTAGGCTCATTTTCTAAGAGATCACACATCAAAGCCATATAACTGGAGAATGGCTTAGGTTTCTTCACATGTCTCATGGTTCCTTCAGGAACACCATATTTCTCTCCATCTTGAATAAGCTCTCTAGCCCAAGCTGGGTTTCTTTTATGGGAGATTTTCATCTGAGGAGGTTCTTGAAACTCTACTACGTCATGGTCTTCTAGAATTTCCTCATCAAGGGAAGTTGCGACTTCCCTTACTAGTTCAGCAGCTCTGGGAACCTCCCTCACTAATTCTGCAACTTTGGGGATTACAGGTTCCTCTTCATATACCTCTTCAAGCTGGCATTTTCTCGATTTCTTGAGCACTGCATCTTCATCAAAGGTCACATCCTTGTTGATCTCAATGTGGCGGTGACCTGGTATATAGATCTTGAAGGCCTTGGAGACCTCACAGTATCCCACAAATATTCCCTTCTTTCTTGAGGGTTCCAGCTTGTTTCTTTTCTCTTTCGGTATATGTATAAATAATAGGCAGCCAAATATTTTGAGATGGCTTACCTTTGGCTTCTTTCCAGTGAACATCTCTTCTGGGGTCTTGAACCCAAGTGTGTTAAAGTTTTTGCTATTATTAGGTTACTTTCAATTTACTAGATAACAATAGCATAGAAAGGATCACTGAGAGAAACACAATCACAAGAGTACACAAGCATTTATCCTGGGAAACCCTCAAGGGGAAGAAAACCCAGCAAAAATTCCTTAATATAGATAGCCAATACAATGTCAAGATAATGAACCAAACAACACAAAAATTCATCTCCCAAGGATGTGCCTCTCTCTCTCTTCCTTCTTCCGAAAACTGGTAACTGTAGCTTCCTTCAATACTTGTGCACTATATGAGTGAGTTGAGTGTGTGTCCAAATGAGGCGTTGACCTCTCTTATTTATACAAACTGGCAGGTGCTGAACATGTGTCTTTTCACTGGCAAGGCCGACTTCTCATTCTGGGTGGTTATAACCACTTTAATATATTATGGCTGGTTCGACTTCTCATTCTGGGTGGTTATAACCACTTTAATATATTCTGGGACTTCTCATTCTGGGTGGTTATAACCACTTTAATATATTTTGGGGCCATCTTTTCATTTAGCCTATTACAATTAGGGTTTGACCAATCCACAAAAGGAGATTTGGTCAATTACAATGCCCGACATGATCAATCCACAAAAGGGGATTGATCTAATCAATAATAAATATATTTTATCTTTATCCACAAAAGGGGATAAGAATATTCTTTGCAGTTACACAATATTTTAACACTCCCTCTTAACAAGAAGGATATTCTTTATCTTTTGATTGGTCACTGGAGGTCAACATCAAATAGGTAGCAGTATCCACTAGATAATATCATCAACTGGGAAACATCATCAACTAGGTAACATCATCAACTGGATAACATCATCAACTGGATAACTGGAGGCATCCACTTGGTCATCTGGCATCATGATCACTGACTGGCATATCTATAAATCATCGAAAGTTTTGTTGTCTTTATCTTCGCGCAGAAAATACTCTTTCTTTCTTTCGTCTTCACACAAAAGATACTTCTTTCTTATCTTCACACATAAAATATCTTATCTTCACACAGAAGATGTTCTATGAGTTTTTCCATTCCTTTTATGTTCTCCCTTCTCTTGTAGTCATCTATCTCACCCATCCACTGGGGAGGACTACTACCATAGCTTCACTCCTAGTCATCCCACATGAGCTAGAGAAGTTAAGATGCTAGCATGGACAAGACTAGACTCCCTTTCCATGATCCACGCAGGATCACGACACAAACCTCAAGAGCCAACTAACCATTCCACATGGTCAAGGTCTGTGTTCCAGGCTACTCAATCCTTGGCCAAAGGAGAGTATTTGCCCATTTCCCCTTGGAGAAACATCCACATTCCTCTCTACAAGGGTGGTCACACTCCTCTCTATGAGGGTATTCTAGCATGTCCCTCGAGTATCCAAAACTCAACACTTGGACAGAGGCCAACCTTGGAAAATTTCTCAATCCCCTTCTCTACGAAGGTCTCTTCTCTTTTCCTTCTCTATGAAGGTCTACCTGTGGGATTTCTCTTTCCTTCTCTATGAAGGTCTTTTCTCTTTCTCCTTCTCTACGAAGGTCTAGCTATGGGATCAAAAAAAAAATCTCATGTGGTTCAAAATATTTCCATGGTATAATACCATGCTACCCATTTGTTGGGCACCATCCATCTACTGGATAGCTTTCATCTTGATCAAAATATATGGGCACCATCCATCTACTTTTCTAACTGCATCAAGTCACGATCCTTCATTTCTAACTCGGAGACATGGCTCCCTCTTGCACCAAGCTAATAGCTTCTAATCATCATCCTTGAAGTTTTCTTCTATAATATCTTGGGTGCCTTATTGAGTTTGAATATTTCTTTCTTTCTGTCTTCATACTGGATCAATCTGCTCCCTCTGCATCTATAAGAACGGTACTGGAGCAACCTGTAGTTACCTGCATCTCATCCACTATATCTGAGTATCCATCCTTTTCTTCATCTTGAATATTTATGATCTACATCTTTAGGAGCCTCCTACTCCTATATAAATATGGATATAGTCTGGTCTTTACTGACTGTCACCATATCATACGTCCTTCTCGTGTTGTCTAACTTCTGCAAGTCACGACATAAGTTCTTTCTTCCGAGACTTGTAAACTTACTTACAGTATGCTTTCTTTATCACTCTCATGAATGATCATACATGAAATAAATATGTTATCTCTTTCTTCATCCTCTTCTTTGATACTTCCTTCATAAGTCTACATAGACATTGAAATAAAACGAGGTTAATTCACATTCTCACAAAAATCTAACTTGTAATGATAAAGTATTCAAGTACACAAGATACTAAAAATAAACATGAATACTTATCTTTTGTTTTTGTGTGGGGAGGCTCCACGAACTCCACCATTTGCCTATCTTTCTTCAGATCAACTATCTTTAACTTAAAGTACATAATCCTTAATTTATGCTAAAGCTTTCTTTGAGGGAGGAGATTCCTCTTCCTCTGCCACATGTGCTTGATGCTTTCTTTTCCCTTTTCCTTCAGGACAGTCATAAGACAAGTGTCCCAACTTTTGACAGTTGTAGCATCTGATCTTTGAAACATATCTCTTCTTATCTGGAACTCTTACGGAGTTAGCTTCTTTATTGTTCTTCCTGAAGGAACTTCTTTTGTTTTTTCAGTTGTAAGAGCTTCCTCTTCATCGACAATTAATATCTTCTGTTGGTCTGCAAGTCTAGATTCTTCGTGTGTGCAATCTGCCCATAACTTAACAAACTTCGGTAACTTGCTTCTTGCACACACTCCTTGTACAAAAGGAATCCAAAATGTTGGAAACCCATTTAGGGTTGTGGTTACAAGTTCTTTGTCACTAATGACATCTCCAATAGTTGCAAGTTGATCTCTGATCTAAGAAACTCTCATAAGATAGGATGTGACAGATTCTGAGTTGTCCATTTTCATATTACGAAACTGATTTCTTAAGGTAAGATTTCGGCTAATGTCTTTGCTTTCATATAATCTGTTGAGTGCTTCATACATCTGCCTTGATGTCTGTAGTTCGGATATATGAGGGATCAAGTGATATTTTACTGAATACGATTCTCTTTGTTTTCTTTTCATTCTTCTTATGCTTGGTCTTTTGCTCTTCTTCATCTAGTTCTGGTACACCCACTATAACATGTTCTAGGAGATCATTCTCATCTAGAATCATCTGCAACCTATGCTTCCAAGATCTGAAGTTTCTAGATCCTTCCAGCCTGTCTTCTACCCTCATGCTGGTAGCCATTCTTTCTTGTAAAAGAAACCCTAGCCCTCTGGGCTATAGAAATAATAAAAAAAATCAAATTACTCGGATCTGAAAACTAAACTCACCAAAATATGCGATGGACTGAGACGAGTAGCCTGGTGTGTTTAGATTTCAGAAAATCCAACTTTTACCCCTCCAAACTTGATCTGCGAATTTCTGGATTGGTGCTTCTGGTTTTCTAGTACTTCTGGTACACTGGTACTTCTGGTACACTGGTACATTGGTACTTCTATTTTTATGGTACTTTGTGAAAACTAGGGTTTCACTTTCCGAGAGATCTAGCCATTGAAAAAGTGCGCTAAGGATGCCAAAATGTTCCGTGAGGTAGGGCACACCTTTCTAGATGGATTTGAGGCTGAAAACCTTCTTTAATAAAAAACCCTAATTTTCATGTACGGCGACAGTGATGTTTTTCTTTTTCCTGTGAAAGATGCTCTCTTCATCTTAGCTCTGATTCCATGTTAAAGTTTCTGCTATTATTAGGTTACTTTCAATTTACTAGATAACAATAGCATAGACAAGATCACTGAGAGAAACACAATCACAAGAGTACACAAGCATTTATCCTAGGAAACCCTCAAGGGGAAGAAAACCCAGCAAAACTTCCTTAATATAGATAGCCAATACAATACCAAGATAATGAACCAAACAACATAGAAATTCCTCTCCCAAGGATGCGCCTCTCTCTCTCTTCCTTCTTCCGGCAACTGGTAATTTCAACTTCCTTCAATACTTGTGCACTAGATGAGTGAGCTGAGTGTGTGTCCAAATGAGGCGTTGGCCTCTCTTATTTATACAAACTGGCAGGTGTTGAACAAGTGTCTTTTCACTGGTAGGGCTGACTTCTCATTCTGGGTGGTTATAACCACTTTAATATATTCTAGCTGGGCCAACTTCTCATTTTGGGTGGTTATAACCACTTTAATATATTCTGGGGCCATCTTTTCATTTAGCCTATTACAATTAGGGTTTGACCAATCCGCAAAAGGGGATTTGGTCAATTACAATGCCCGACGTGATCAATCCACAAGCGGGGATTGATCTAATCAATAATAAATATATTTTATCTTTATCCACAAAAGGGGATAAGAATATTCTTTGCAGTTACACAATATTTTAACAAAGTGCACTATGGGACAATCGGTTTTGCACATAGTTGTCATTGTTGCTTCTACCCATAAGCACATATGAAGAATTTGATCGTGGATCATGGTCTTCACGGCTTCCATTATCGTTCTGTTTTTTCTTTCAGCCACATCGTTTTGTTGAGGATTATAGGGAGTAGTGAGTTCCCTCTTGATCCCGACATCTTTACAGAAGTTCACGAACTCTTTTGAGGTGTATTCTCCTCCATTATCTGACCTGAGTATCTTGATCTTTCTTTCAGAAAGATTCTCTATCAAGGCTTTGAAATCCTTGAATTTGTTGAACACTTCATCTTTAGATTTCAAGAGATACAACCAGGTCTTACGAGAATAATCATCAATAAATGATACATAATATACATACCCACTAATGGAGGACGATGGCATTGGGCCACACACATTTGAATGAAAGAGTTCTAGGACTCCTTTTGCTTTGTTGTCTCTCTTCGGAAAAGGGTTCTTGATGTTCTTCCCTTGTGCACATCCATTGCATACGCCTTCATGGTCAACCTTGAGTTCTGGTAAACCTATGACTGCTTTGCATATGTATGGTAGCGCCTTGTAGTTAATGTGAGCTAGTCTTCTATGCCAAAGTTCACATGGATTCTCAATGGCGTGGGTCATGGCAGCTTCTGAGTGACCCTTTAGCTTATACAAGCCACCTTCTTCTTTTCCAATGATGATTGCTTCTTTCAAGGTTTCTTCTTTAGTACATTGCCTTCTGCAACCTTCACTATAGCTTCCTCAGGGTTATTACCTATGACCTGGAACAAGGTCAACAAAACAGCAAGCAAGAGTAATATCCTTTTGATAATATAAAGCAATAGCACGAACAATCATCACAGTGGATCCTTTAGGGATATCACTTGTAACTTGTCTGAAGCAAGGATTAAAGGTAAGGAATACAATACGAGATGAGGTCAACACTCTCATAGTGTTGTGATCAAGCATTCCTCCATGGCAACCTGGAACTAACACACGAGATCCTTCCTAGAGGAGGTGTTAGTTGTATCAGACAAATGATTACGTTAAGCATTTATCTCTATATGCTTACATGCTATCAAGTATGATACTTTACAAAGAATGTTGTCTCAACTATAGTCATCAACTTGTCATGTGTACCTTTGAATCTTATTAACTTGATTAATCAAACCTGGAGCCTTATCCTCAGGAATGAGTGCTTGCTTTTCTTCTGAGTCTCCTTCACTCAAGATGACGAGTGCTTTCTTCAACCTGTCTTTTGTACTGAGACAATACGCTATCTTGACAGAAGGTTGGGTTAGAGGATAAGCTCTATGATCTCAACTTTTAATCCATCTAATACCTTGACTCTGATTTTGATCAAAGGTTAGAATGATGGTCATAGCTACAACATGCAACACTGATCAAAATAATGTCATAAAAAATAGATGCATATCAAAATAATCACACCTGGGTTGCATCATTCCTCTGAATGTGTTGGATCTTGAGATCTGGATCTATGGCAAGAGATCCATTCTCCTGCAAATACTCTTTAAAGTTTAACCATTTAAACATATGTGAGTGCATACCTCTGATAACATTTGCAAGTAGTGGCACCATCTGGCAGCAACGATAATCATTACCAACTCTTAAAAACTTCAAGGGTGATTGCCACTGGTACTACGACTACAACTGCAACTGGTTCTAAGACTGCAACTGCAACTTAGGGTTTTATGAGGAAACCCTAATTTTCAAACTTCAAAATTTGAAATTCTAATCCAGGGGATAGATGCACTGAGCTGAGGCGAGTAAGCTGGTGCAATCAAATTTCTGAAAATCCAACTTTTACCCCCTCAAACTTGATCTGTGGATTTTTGGATTGGTGTTTCTAGTTTTCTGGTACTTCTGGTACTCTAGTACTTCTGGTACTTCTGGTACTTTGGTTTTCTGGTTTTCTGATACTTTGTGAAACTAGGGTTTCACTTTCTGGGAGATCTAGCCACTGAAAAGGTGCGCTGAAGGTGCCAAAATGATCCTTGGGGGAGGGCGCACTTTTCTAGATGGTTTTAGGGCTGAAATACCTCACCAACAAAAATCCCTAATTTGCATGTACGACAACAGAGACGTTTTTCACTTTTCTCTTGTGAAAGATGCTCTCTTCAGCTTGGCTCTGATACCATGTTAATGTTTAAGCCATTATTATAGTTATTTGCATTTCAATGAATAACAACAGCATAAGATAAGATCACTGAGAAATACACAATCACAAGAGACACATCATTTATCTTAGGAAACTTTCATGGGGCAGAAAACCCACCAAAACTTCCTTAATATAGATAGCCAATACAATGCCAAGAGATAACTCAAACAAGTACAAAAAGTCCTCTCCCAAAGATGTGGCTCTCTCTCTCTCTCTCTTCTCCAACTGCAGCTCCAAAACTTGTCTCTCAATGAACAAGTGAGTGTGTGTCTAAGTGAGGCGCTAGCCTCCTTATTTATATAAGACTAGCACGTGTGGGAGTGTCCTTTCATTGGCAGGGCCGACTTCTTCTTCTGGGTGGTTATAACCACCTTTATTATATTCTGGGGCCTCTTTGATATATTATGGGGCCGACTTCTTCTTTTGCCTATTACAATTATATTATGACCAATCGGCAAAAGGGGATTTGGTCCTTTTACAATAGCCGACATGATCAATCCACAATGGGGATTGATCCAGTGAATAACATATCAAATAATAATAAGAATACACTTTGTAGTTACATTATTTCAACATCACTCGATGTCCTCGATGGGTTAGGCACAAAAAACATATCAATTGATTTACCCTAGGTACCATCCTCATGAGGAGAAGTCCCTACGAGGGTTCCTAAGATCTGTATTTCAAGAGGGAAAAAAAGGATATAAGAATAGAAAATATAATAATTTTAATCAATGGAATAGTAAAAAAACATTTTTAGGGGAATAGTGTAGGCTTGGTAATAGAATAATCACAATTGTTTAAAATATACACAAACACACTATGTATGCATATGTATGCACATTTGTGCAATACAAATTAAAGCACAAGTTAAAAAATGACACTACTAAATTTTGTTATGGAAAAGGCTAAAGTTAAAAGTAGTCAAGGTATGCTTAGAAAACAAAGAGAATGAGAAAATCCACTCACGATAATGAGATACAATTGGAAGTACCAAAAAAAAGAATGACACTTACAAAAACAATGGAATCCAAGAAGCATACAAGACAATGCCAATTAGGTTACATCACTAAGTCTTACAAAATTTTGTACATATCGTGCATATACCCCATAGAAAAATCCCTAGTGCATTAAGCAAAAAGTATTAAAAAAGGAGAGAATCAATAAAAAGATATGCTTAATGGAAACATTTGCAGCTATATTTTGTGCAACCCTAGTATAATATGTAAAAGAGAATGAATCAATTAACATGTGCCCAATGACAACATTTGTGATAGAATGCAAGAAACTAGAGAACCAATTGTAAAAAATATTATCAAAGATACCATTGTGGAGAGTTTCATTGTTGGAGAAGCTACTAAGTGGTGATCAAAGGAAACTATGTTATTGAAGTCACTATGATTTGCACATTGAAATATAATATGATATATGCAATTTTAGAAGTTAATTTCTTGTTAGAGAGGAAATGGGTCAACTTGAATTATAGCCCCTTAACTTTGTTAGGCTATTTATGGTTAGAGAGATTTGTGACTACAAAAATGATACATTAGTTATAAATCTAAATCTGGACATAGCGTTATGTATTATTTAAGGAAGCAACTAATTAATGAAATGGCAATGCCATTTAGCATAAAAACTAAAAACACAAAGAAGCCAGATGAGATAAATGGTATCTTGCACCACTAAATGGTGTATTAAAAAGTGTTTATGCAGACAGTGAAAGTAAGAATGTTAATGATTAAAATGGTGATTTGAGGAACAAAGTTCAAAGAAACATTGTTTTTGGATGAGGTGTAAACTATGTATATATGAATATGGGAGTAATAGAGAAATCACTACAAACAACTTGATAATGTGTCCTTAATAAAATAGGGTAAAATTGTTCAAATGCATTTAAAGGCTTCTATGGCCCAACTTATTATCTTATCTTTTCTAACAAGCCCCCCTATGTGTTTGTGATTGGATTATACTCTCTACTCATAACTTGATTGATTTACACAATCTAAAAAAAAATTGGCAATTAAACTAAAAGGTTGTTAACTTTGGATCGTTTATAAGGTAAATTTGACCATATAACATTAATTACTAGCAATTATAATTAATTAGCAATCTTCATTCAATATATGGTTCACAACACACAAGAAATTTATAGATTGCAAGTGCATTCTTTGATATTTAATTAATCACATATACAAACACAATACAAATACAACATAAATTCTAGTTCCATAAATTAGTCATTAAAATCCTTTTTATTTATATAATTACAAATACATAAAAATTTAAGAAAATATCAATGAAAATAACCCTTATATATATATATATATATGCTCTTCATCCACTTTTTCAGTTTCTACTACATACACAACTCAAGGGTGTACTAAGTTTATTTGTCAATCTACAATCCAACCTTGTAATATATTTTCTTTTTCAACTAATCTATAACTTGACCTTACAATATTAATCTATAAATTGACCTTGCAAATTATCTTCATAAAATTAATTTCTTCATGATCAAAGTTTGTCCTTGCAATCCTAATAAATCTTGGACCCATAATTATAATTAATTCAAATGATAGTTTAATCAAAACTAGTTCAAAATCACTCTATCCTTATAAAATGGTATTTTTTGGAAAAGAAAATAACACATTATTTCAAGGGTGTATATAAATCTAAACAAAATGTGAAAATAGAAATGAATGAATTAAAGTATGAGAATTAAAGTATGATTTTGTCCAAACAAAACACATTCAATATTTAAATACCTTTGAAGCAAAAACAAATTGAAGTCCTAAAATTTACAATAAGTATGATTTTACAAGTAAATAGCATATAAATGGTTTACCACTTCAATGAAATTATGGTTAGAAGAGTTGCAATATATAAGTCCCAAGAATTATAAGGGATTATTGGTCCATAAAAATCTTATAGTGTTAGGTTATAAGTTAACAACTTACCTTGAACTCTATTACAAGTCTAAGTTACAAATTTGTCCAGTGCAAAAGATAAATTACAAGGTTGGGTAGCAAACCCTAAAGTGTATCACAAATTATAAGCCTAAAATCCATGGTGAAAATAGATTGTATGTGACAAATGCAACAAGCAAAGCAAATTTTTTTTTGGTGGAATGAAGAAGCAAAAAAATCAATGTGGAGTTCTATAGCAAACCTTGAAGTGTACCACAATTTAAGGGGGAACAAAAAGATGTTATGAAAATGGGTTTTATATGGTAATCCAACAAAGTAAAACAAAATTTTATGTAGATTGAAGTGAGAGAAATCAAAGAAGCATAAGAGGAATATTTGTATTTTTTTAATATTTAATTATGTTATCAAATTTCTATCTATTTTAATTTAATTTGTTTTGAGGTTGTGGTCTAGCAAGATACCAAATTGATGCATAAGACCTCCTTGTTTGTGGGACAAGGGACCCATCATTTGATTGCTCAAGTCTATGAAAGTGTATGTACTTTACTCTATATATTTGAACCTATGACCTCCTAAAAATCTCACTCAAACTATATTACAAAAATAGTTATTAAAGCAATTGAATGAATAATTTAGTGATTGAGATTGGACATTGTCAAATTAAAGTTCCAACTTCACCCTTTAAAGAAACATAAATATGATCCAACTATAAGAGAGCCAAATTTGACAAATTTCTTATGCAACAATAATTCAATAAAAAATAATTTAAAATTAAATAATTAACATCCCAACAATCATTGATTTAGAGATGTCAATTATTATAAAATAAAAAAATTATGATTTTCAAAAATTACCACTAATAATTGCAAAACTCTTCTTTACCAGAAAATCACAAACAACATTTTTTCCTTGAACAACTAAAATTCCAAAATGAATAAATCATATATCTTTTTAATACTTTATGATGGATGAAAAGAAAACAAAAAGATATCACTAGAATTTCATTGTTGGATATGTAAACAATAGATATATATGAGGATGAGTATATTGGAGGAATCACTACTCATCACTCAATGAGATGTCCTTAATAAAAGAGGACAAAGTTGTTTCAAGTATATTTAAAAGCTTTTCTGATCCAACTTATTATATTCTCCTTTTTAAGAAACTCATGTATGTGTTTGTGAATGATTGTACTCCCTTTTCACAGGTAGGTTGATTTACACAATCTAAACAATTTGGTAATTAAACCAAAATGTTAATCTTATTTGTTTATAAGGAAAATTCAATCATAAACATCAATTACCAGTAATTATAATCAACAATCACATTCATTTAATCTATAGTCCACAACACACCATCAAATTTATATAGTGAAAGTGGATTTTTTAATATTTAATTATTATAAATAAAATAAAACATCAATTCAAGTCTCACATATTAGTTAATGAAAACTGTTTTATTTATATAATCATAAATACCCATGAATTTAAGAAAATATCATAGCTTAGTGGCCTTAATGAAACTTTTGCAACCTCAAAGTTTACCATTACAATCCTTATAAAACTTACCCTTACTATTCTTATAAAGCTTGGACCCACAGTTATACTTAAGTCAGATCACAACTAAATTATAGTTACTTTAAGTTAAAAATCTATCCATGTGGAGTGATATTTTTAGAAAAAATAAATAAATTATTTTAAAGACATTTACAAATCTAAATTTTACAAGTAAATTGAGATGAATGGATTCATGCAAGACTTTGTGTGCACAAAACACATTCAACATTTTATTGAAAAAGTTAGGATGTTAAAGAAACATTTAAATGCTTAGTTTTTGAGAAAAAAAAAAAACATTTAAATGCCTAGCTCATGAGGTAAAAACAAATTGAAGTCTCAAAATTTGCAATAAGTTTCTCAATATTATAATAAGGTTGGACATTATTTTCTAGAAGGATAACTTTGAGGATGATTAATTTTGGTTAAGCTGTTTGATTTTGTAAGTAAATTGCATTTTACATGTTTCCCGATATTATAATAAGGTTGGACATTATTTTCTAGAAGGATAATTTTGACGATGATTAATTTTGGTTAAGCTGTTTGATTTTGTAAGTAAATTGCATTTTACATGTTTCCCAATATTACAGTAAGGTTGGACTGTTTTCTCTAGAAAGATAAACTTTGAGGATGAATTGGTTAAGGGTGTATAATTTCACAAGTAAATTGTATTTAGCATGGATAAGTTGTTAAATCAATAAAATCACAGTTAGAAGAGTTCCAATATATGAATCCTATGAATTATTAGAGTTATTAATCTGTAAAAATCTCATAATGTTAAGTTATAAATTAACAAAACAAGGATAGGTTGTGAACCTTGACCTCTATTACCAAGCTAAATTATAAATCAATCCAATTGCAAAAGGTAAAGTGCAAGGTTAGGTAGCAAGCACCAAAACAACAAATTATAGGAGACCAAAAGACATGGTCAACAATGAGCAAAGCAATTTTTTGGGAAGGTGAGAAGAAGCATGAAAAACAGTCCAAGCTTTGGTAGCAAGCCCTAAAATGTACCCACAAGTCATGGGGAATTAAAAGCTATTAAAATGGGTTTTGTATGACAATAAAGTAAAGCAAAACACTATGTAGATTGAAGAAGTAAAAGAAATTGAAACACATAAGAAGATACAAAATATTTTTATATGACAAAATAAAGCAAAACACTGTGTAGACTGAGAAGTAAAAGAAATCAAGATACAAAATATTTAAAAACAGAGGATCTCAATAATAGAATTATTTATATTTTTAGTATTTATTTATTTTACAAAAATATTTTTTTTCCAAGTTACAAAGTTTAAGGAATACCCATTACAACAATATACTTATTATGAGTTTAACATGTCATTTACAAGAATTGAAATCTAGTGGAGAGGATAATAATCATTCCTTCTAATCACCCAAACTAAATCCAATTAACAGAGTTACAAAAATAATTATTACAATAACTAAATAAATAATTTAGTAATAAAGATGAAGTATTATAAAAATATTATTCTAAGTTCCCACTCTAACCAAATTAAACATCCATGATCAACTTTGACAAATTTCATATACAATATTAAATCAACAACAAAAAAATATGTAAAATTAAATCAATTAATATCCTAACAAATCTCAATTATTATACCAATTTTAAATAAAAATAAATAAACTTCCAAAATAAACCCTGATAATTCTCCATTATTATACCAATTTTTAATTAAAAATAATGAACTTCCAAAAAAACAACCCTGATAATTGTATTCCGCCTGCCATAAAAGCACAGGCAACAAATTTTCTGCCTGCCATAAAAGCACAGGCAACAAATTTTCTGGACAACGAAAATTCCAAGAAATCGAACCCATAAAACCGAATAATAAAGCAAAACACTCGGCCATTTCAGATCTCCAATTGAAAGCCAGAGATAGCATTGGATATCAAATGACTCAATATAACCTTTACAAATTATATACTAGTTCTGTAAATTGAATGGATTCACACATTTCCTACCAAATATTCCCACGAATGTGTATATAAATTGGACCCAAACCCTAGTAAAATGTACATGCATATACCTATGGTAAATACTAGCTAATTCTGGAACTAGTGAACAGCCAAGATATCCAGTAAAGAAATGGTGTTCACGTGTTCACTTACAGCCATTGCCTCGGCGTTGTGGTGGTGACGGTGATGGTGGCAAGGAGCAGGGACCGTGGCTACCTTGTGAGCCACAGACTTCTTTCTTTGAGGGAAAGCAGGACCCCATCTCCTATTTGCCAAGCACAAGAAGCGCACCAGAATGTCATCGTCGTTGTCTTCTTCTTCGTTGTTGATGGGCATGGGGACAAACTCCGTTGCTATTGGCGTAGTAGGTGGGCGTGGGTGCTCCGCAGCGTGATCTCTGCAGAAAAGGGATCGGGCGCTACGCTTAGCGTCTCTGATTTGGGCGAGAGCTCCGGGCTTCAGATATCTCTTGGCGTTGCCCTTGTTGCTTACCCCCGTTGCTTTTGCAGGACCTTTCATGGCTTTCTTGCAAATGAAGATTGTTGCTTGGATGGCAAGGTGTCTCTGTATCTGTGTTTGATATGGTGCAGAGATGAGCGAAATAATGACAGCGAGGGGAGGGAGATTCGTTGAGTTTAAATTGAGTTCGCAATTTGAATTTTGGATTCCCTCCCAGCAATGCTTCCCGGTCAACCGGTCTTTGGTTGTTCTTCTTGCCACGTGGGGCCTTCTCTGACTAGATGGAATGTACGAAGGTCACGTGTAACCACCGCCTGTGTGCCATGTCGGCCTATGAGGATGGTATTTATTAGGAGTATAAGGTGAATAAAAATACAAATAATATTCAATCTTCGAAGTGGCCATAAACTCCTTGCCAACCGTTACTTTAACTAGAGTTATAGGTTTGTTGCGAGAAGTTAAGTTATTTTGTACAGAGGATATTTGAGGGTGATGAATTCATTTACCGTAACTTTAACTAGAGTTATAGGTTACTCATGAGAAGTTAAGTTATTTTGTACAGAGGATATTTGAGGGTGATGAATTCATTTACGGTCACTTTAACTAGAGTTATAGGTTACTCGTGAGAAGTTAAGACTAGAGTTATAGGTTACTCGTGAGAAGTTAAGTTATTTTGTATTGAGGATATTTGAGGGTGATGAATTCATTTACCGTCACTTTAACTAGAGTTATAGGTTACTCTGAGAAGTTAAGTTATTTTGTACACAGAATATTTGAGGGTGATGAATTCATTTTTATATTAAAAATATTAATTTAATTAATTTAAAAATTAGATTTTTATGATAGTAATTGCAAATTGGAAAAAGTAGTAAAATATTTAGCATTTTTATAATAGTGAGAAATAATAATCTTATTTGAGGTTACAATGTAGCCATAGCCCAAATTAATGTATGAGATCCCCTTGGAGACCCTTTCCGTGTAACAATTTCAATGCTTAGTTTGCATAGGTGTACATACCCGATTCTGAATTCAAACCTATAATCTCCAAAGAGGAAACACATGTTCTTCACCGTTAACTATAAGATAGGGAGTAAGCTAGTCTTGTAGCAAGAAGACATTTCCGATCGTAACTCTTACATGCATTGGACAAAGATTTAAGGATGATCAGAGTTCATTCGTGATTCAGGTTTTTTGCATGGTAGAATGTGCCCCTGTCGATTTTTTCTACCTTTAAATTGACCCAAAACCTCAAAAAATTGATCAGATCCCCAACTTCCTATGTCATCGAACTTTGGCCAATGGACGAAAGTTTATTGCAAGATTAGACAGTACTCTAAGATAGCTCTATGAATAGGTTATTATTGCATCAATTTTTTTAGAAAAAATTGGGACATTGTCATTTCAAATTTTTCCTAGAGATTTCATTAAATCGTTATAATTCAATTAAGATATTAAATTACAACCCACATCCCCACATCACGGTGCTATGTGTAAAACACAAAAAAATAAGTTAACAATTAGTTGCAAATAGTTAATCAAATAATATGTAAAACATCTGTTGGTAAAGAGTTACATCCATTTACTATTTGTTTGTATAAACGTCGACCATTCTATAATTATAACTCAGACTCGAAAACATATATATATATATATATATATATATATATATATATATATATATATATATATATATATATATATATAT
>ML789377.1:700311-713754 GCA_009831015.1 Picea engelmannii | reverse complement strand
CAATCTCCTCCAATTGGTATCAGAGCCACATTCTCCCACTATGTGCTTGTTTGTAAAGCCTATGCATGGGTCTTGATGTATCAATCCACTTTATAGCCATGTATTAGTAGCTTCATTACATCCATATTGTGTCGCTTGTCGAGCCTACCCATGGCTCCACCTACCTAAAATCCAAGTTTTCACTTCTATCCCAGGGAATCTCATTTTATTTTTTAGTTGTTCTAGTTGATTCCAGGGGTGGGACTAGGCACACATACCCTATGTACACATGAAGAAGGTAAGGGTGGTCCTCCTAACACTTCCCATGCAAGAACAAGCGGGAATTAATCGTATCCTGCTTGTGTTGTCGAATTATTATTATTATCATAAGGGTCTTCCTTGTATTTGAGGTCAAGAATTCGAGTTCATAGGGTTTGAGCCTTAGTTTATAGAATTTCAGGAATTGGTCAACCTTCACGTCTATAAAATTTATCCTCTATTATGTGCCTAAGTTATACAATGAGTTGTACAAACCGTAGTAATCGCAAATGGTTGGCAAGCCCTTTTCAGTAGGAACCACGAGGAACTCAAAAACTTCAAAGAAGGCCTTGGGTTCCCTAGGGAATACATTATCTAACATAGGCAATACACCATCTAACACGAAGTTAAGTGATGAGATAAAATGATTAAGAGACTTGGTGAATGAGATCTTTGGGAAACTCAACATTATAGATAATTTTTCCAAAAAAATCAATGAGTTGGATGATATCCCGACGTGGAACTCAGATTAAAGGTGTGGGACAAGAATTACATCGAGTTCAAGATCCAAGTCAAAGTAATGAAAAGCAAGAATAGGGGAGCAAGTAGCACAAATTCCCACTCATTTTTCCAACACCAAAACATTTATTTAATATGGGGTCCCTTAACATATCTACACACAAGCTAAAAATTGATGTACCAAGATTTAACGAAGAGGATGACACAGAGAGCACATGATGGATAAACAAAGTCGAGAGCTAGTTTGAATTGCACCAGATGTAAGACGATGGAGAGAGAATTAATTTTATGTCATTGCACTTAGAGAAATCAATGTGTGTTTGGTTCTTGTGGTGGCACTCAAAATCCCAATCATTAACAAGAGACTCAGATATATTCAAAAAACATTTTTTCAAAAGATCTCAAAATACCGAGGAAAAGGAAGTCTTCACCAAACTCACTTAATTGCAAGAGTCTAGTTCAATGGATGAATTTTTCAATGATTTATATGCATTGGCTACTCATGTGCCTGACTTATCAGATGTTCATGTCGTACAAAATTGATATGGATTAATTTAGGAATGATAGGAAGGCAGAGATATAACAAAGATATAACAAATAATTACACAGATGTATGGCAAGGAACACAGTAAAACAATAAAGCTCAGATTATATTAATGATTGTCTGAAATACAAAATATTGTAAAATGCAAAAACACACAAGCTAGCTAGAATGGTGGTAGCTTATCTCTGAGAAGAGATGTGTCAGCTACACTCATTCGCAAGAATTTAGTTACAATGAGGCTCCAAAGGCCTTTTTAACATAGCATAAATGAGAAAACACTAAACATTCACAAACCTAACCCTAGGAGATGAAGCACCAAAAGTCATGTGGGCCCTGATGGGGTAAGTTGGTACATCAACTTCCCGGGGTCGTAACTTTTGCATACATCTCTGTTTTAGGCGCACGATAGCTCATTGGAAATAACTATCCAAGGACTACACATGTTGTCATCACACTCTGCCTTAAGCCTACAGTGTGATTGTGGTGGGCCCAAAAAACTTTGTTTAGGGCCTCAAAACAACCCCACAAGTTTAGGACCCGAAAAACTAAAAAAAAACTGCCAAAATGGAAATTGGTATTTGAGCTAGTGGATAGATGGGTGGACATCGATAGCCACTTGGGTCATTCATCCTCCCTCAGGAAGCAA
This sequence comes from Picea engelmannii, assembly GCA_009831015.1. Lineage (NCBI taxonomy): Eukaryota > Viridiplantae > Streptophyta > Pinopsida > Pinales > Pinaceae > Picea > Picea engelmannii. The sequence continues at coordinate 711,808 of ML789377.1, read as the reverse complement.
TGGTATCCATTGCGTCAAGTGCCTACATCAGATGAGGAAACTTTTGTTGAACCTGACTCCTGATGAGGCACTTGCCCTAATGAAGAAATTGCCATGATTTGATGACCCAATATAGTTTGATAGTCTGTTGGAGGGTGTCCTTTGTCTTGGTGCCCATGATCCAATCAACTATCACTTGTTCGATGCAGGTAGGATTGAGTTATGTAGGGGACAACTGCTCAGCCGCATTCAAAGTGTCAAGGAGAGGTGGAAAATATGGTCGGAGCAATTCTAGATTAAACACAGGGTGCAATCCAAGGAAATGATGAATACTTAATTCAAAAGCATTCTCATCCACAACCTCGGTGATGGTATAAGGCCCGTATCAGATTGGGCACAACTTCCGTTGGGGTCCTCTGAGGCGCTCTTTTCATAAATGCAACCAGACCTTATCTCCCACTGAAATTTGTTAGCATATTTTACAGGAAGAGTGTGCTTGTCATTGATGGCAAGAACAATAGCAATGATGGCAAAACAGGAAAAGCATAACCTCGGGAGGAGAAGCGAACAATATCCAGAGATCAAAGCTCAGAAGGGAAAGCACAATACAGAAACATGATCAGGATCAAAATCCTTGATTGTGGATCTGCTTCGAGAGTCTTCTCGACCGTTGGATCATTGATCCAGAGGATCAACAACCGTCCAATCAAATTAAGGTGCGCAAGCCTTAGCGCTTTGCACACCCAAGAGAGGGAGCTTGCCAAAGTTCTGAAGTCCGGAAGTGATTTGGGGTCGTCCATCGTCGAGGAGGATAGGTGGTGCGAGATCCACACCTTTGGAAGCTTGTGGATGGGGAGGAGGTGAAAATCGTCGAAGACAAATCCCAACCGTTGATTGTCAGGGGGAGTACGTGTCAGCTGATCTGAGATTCCAGAGAAATCTCACTTCAAGAATTTTTAGTTGAGATCTGAAATTCCCGAAGCCTAGAGAGCCGGAGAGCCAAAGTAAATCTCGATCGTCCGATCATCCGAAATATATCTCAGTCATCAGATCGTCTAGAGTAAATCTCAAGCATTGGATCGTCCAAAGTCGATCTGGGTCGTCTGATCTAGAAGAGACGTGGCGTCAATCTGTGGATTTCGGGTGAAGGCCCGAAGTAAGCCTCAACCGTTCGATTCAAGGGGACACACGTCGTTAGACCATGGACTCCGGGTGAAACGCTCCAGGAGCAAGCAAGTGTAGAGGAGTTGAATCTCCTGGAGGTCAAAGTCCCGAAGTGAACAAGGACTGTTGATTTGAGGAGGACACGTGGCAAGAATCTGTGGACTCCGGCTAAAAGTGTTATGGGAGAGCGTGAAGGTTGAGAATTGAAATCGTCGAAGCCTGGAGTAGCGAAGCAGATCTCGACCGTTGATCGAAAAAAGGGGACGTAGGACCGTTGATCTAGTTGAGAGGTAAAATCCCTGAAGTAGAGGCAGATTCGTCGATTGAGAAGGACAGGTGTCTGCAAATCATCGACTCTGAAAGATTGGCATACGGAGAAAAGTAGGGTTTGAGATTTGAAACTCCCGGAGCCCAGATCACGAAGTAAATCACAGTTGTTGATTTAGGAAGGTTAGATCTGAACCATCCATTCAGGAGCACCATCAAGATCGTGAGATCAACGGTCCCGTCGCATTGCAGGGTCAGAACATGCTCGGGTCTTAATTTTTCATGAGCGGTCCGCAATCAAAACCACGGTATCGCCAAGGGCATACGTGGAGCTCTATAGTGAATTGCAGGGCGAAAAGCGATTTCCCTCAAACCACCTTTGGCCGCGCCCGCAATCACATGAGAGCATTGCCCAAGGTCACATCAGTGGAAGATTGGGGAAGGAGCTAGTGTCGCTAGGCTCCACATCGGAGGTTACGCATTGAAAAGTCAAAAAGCATCTGCAGGTATAATCCAACGACGATGATCAAACCGAATTGGATTAAAGAGTTGTTGTTTCATCTCGTGTTTTCTTGATCAGTTACGATTCGGTTACACTAACTGAATCATTGTTCTTGAGTAGTTGAATCATTGTTCCTAAGCGTTGGAATCATGATTCATGAACGTTTCTTTGAGATTCCTGAATTGAGCGTTGGAGATGCGGAGTGTAACAGATGATGAGAGAAGGGATAAAGAAATATGTCATAACAAAGAGAGGTTGTTGTTTCTCTGTAAAAAGTAGTCGAACTGTAAGTAATGAAGTTTTACAGCATGAATTGGGGGAGAAAATGCAGATATGAAGAACATAAGCTGGACAGAGCATAAATGGTGAAAATAACAGACTGTTCGAGAACTTAAACGCAAGAAGATGTGAGCAGGAAGACATTGATGCAGGCAGAGAAAAGCAGTGTAGCAGAGCAATGATGAGATTGGTAAGCCATTGATAAATATTGTATCACAGTAATAATTGTTAGCAAGCAAAGATTTATATTTCAGGGTGGTAGGGTGGTGCTAGGGAGGATTGTTGTCCTCGGAGTTTCAAGTGGGTGCTTGAACACAGGGAGTTGTAGCTTCCATCTGGTTGCAGCCAGAAAAACCAGGGTGGTAGGGTAGTGCAAGGGAGAACCATTGTTCTCTGTTATACAGGTTGGTGCCTGTGTGACTGGAATTTGGTGCTTCCATCCAGTTGGTGCTGGAACACTCAGTGAGTTGGTGCTTCCTTCTAGTGGGTGCTAGAGAAACCAAAGGGTTGGTGCTCTCTACAATTTGTAGCTTGTTAAAGAAGAGGTTGTAGCCTCATTTTGAGTTGGTGTTCAAAGATTGATGATGTACATAACTTAAAAGACTGCCTATCATTCTAAGAAGAAGAGGTTTTCTCCCTTTATGGGTTTCCTCATGAATATTTGTCTCTGTGTATATCATATGTGTGATTGATGTTTATTATTTTTGTTTTTCATGACTTTCATAATCTTGATGATCATTTGGAGAACATTAATAATATTTCAATAGGCATAAAATTGTTTGAGCACAGTAACAACTGATTCACCCTCCCCCCCCCTCAGTTGTCCTAGTATTTCCAACAAAATTGTGTGGTACCCAATGTTGATCGTGGTGTTGTTTGTACTTGGCATTGGCTTTTTGCACAATATCATGAACTTGTTGTTGGATGTGTTGGATGTGCTCATCAAATTTGGTTTTCCAATCAGTCTCTGCTTGAGCATTGGAGGACTCTTCCTATGTGGATGCAATGGGTAGAGCTACGTCAATGGGGGGCAATGGTTGGAACCCCAAGCACACCTGAAAAGGGTTGTGGCCAATAGATTTGATCCAGGTGGATATCGGTGGCCACCCACCTTTTCCAACCAGCTCAAAACAGTTTTCTGGCAATTTTGGTAATTTACTATTTTTAGCAGTTTTTCACTTTCGGAGCCGTTTTGAGGCCCTAAACGATGTTTTTTGGGAAAACGGGGAGAAATATGGAATTTCCTTCGATATTTCCCCCAAAATGAATCTCCTCGACGATACGTTTCAATGGGCTATCATATACCTAAAACAGAGATCGTATGCAAAAGTTACAACCCCGGGAAGTTGATGTACTAACTTACCCAAACAGGGCCCACATGACTTTTGGCGCTTCATCTCCTAGGGTTAGGTTTTTGGATGTCTAGGGTTTTTGGCATTCCTATTTATTGTAAAAAGGCCTTCAAATCCCCATTGTAATCATTTTCTTGCGAATGAGCGCAGGCGTCACATCTCTTCTCAGAGATAAGTCACCACCATTCCAACAAACTTGTTTCCGTTGCATTTTACAGTTTCAGCTTATTTCCTTATTGAATAGAAAACCAGTTTTACTATATCTCTGTTATTTTGTGTTAAGAACCTGTTAATAATCTGTAGTCATTTCGTTCTTCTCATAAAATCTGGATCAGTGGTATCAGATTGGTCTGCTCCTTGTCGTCTTAATGCATGTCCCCAACGAGGTCGGAGTACAAAGAGTTGGATCTTGAGCTTGTTTCTCTTGAGGACAAAAGCTCTCGCACACCCAAGCGACCTCTCATGGTAGGAGAAAATAAAGATGATGGGATAGGAGATCCTTTCAAACAGTTGATTGAGGAAGCCTTCACACAACAAAAGAACGAGATGATGGATAGTTTCATGCAAATCCTTCGGTGGCTACCAATAGGCGACACATCTTCTTTCTAGCGGAGGCACCGCCCCCTTCAAGGTACAAATAAATTTTGATATTCCTATATTTGAAGGTCAGATAGATGCAGATGTTGTAGACAAGTGGTTGAATCTACTAGAAGGGTATTTTTCTGTCCATAACTTTTTGAATAGTGAAAAGATTACTTTTGTGCTCCTCAAATTCATTCCCCATGTCAAATATTGGTGGGAAACTTTCTGTGAGCAAAAGGAAAGAGAGGAACCCTCATTATTTATAGTCACGGCCACCAGAGAATCCTTCAGGGATGTTATTAAGGAACAATACTAACCTGTCGGAAGTTATGACGACTTGTATACCAAATGGACCACACTACGACAAGAAAGAGACCAAGCGGTGCCAAATTTCACAAATATCTTTCATACCTTGCGCACCAAGATGGGTATCAAAGATTTGGAGTGACATCTGGTGCTCAAGTATCGTGGTGCTCTGCATAGATACATCCAGACTGAAATGGAATTTTTGGACATCTCATCCTTGGGCGTGGCCTACCGATATGTCATCAAAATCGAGCATAAGCTCAAACAAAATACGCGGCAATTTGGGCCTAGGAACCCCTCACAACAAAATCCAAGAAAGGGCGGCCCCAACCCACATAACAAAGGACAGAGAAAATATGTACAGTATCAGGACAACCAGTCCAAGCCGCAAGCAAAGAAGGGCACTGAAAAGACAAAGAAAGATACTGGGAAGTGGTGCGACTTCCATAAGAGCCCTTGGCATAAAACCGATGATTTCCGCTCAAAGCAGTCGTTGGTGGCCAAAGTGAAAGCCTTTGAATCAAATGCAGGTTCTGACTCTGAGCCAGAACCAGAAAGGGGAAGATGGATCATTGACCTGGAACCCAATGCCACCGTTTCTACCACCAAGCTCCAACTTGGTGAACCAGACGAGCCAAAAGAAGGAGAGTGCCTCTTCCATTCACAGATGTGGGTAAAAGGAACCTCACTGCACTTCATCGTTGATAGTGATAGCTAGAAGAACCTCATCTCAGCAGAGGTCATCAAGCGGTTGGCCTTGCCGACAACCCCGCACCCACAACCCTACACCATTGGATGTCTCTGCCAAGGAAGCAATTTCCGCGTCAACCAATAGTCTCGATTGTCGTACGACATCAAGCCCTTCAAAGACAAGGTATTGTCTGATGTTTCTCCTCTCGAATTTTGTGATGTTATTTTGGTCCAACCTTATTTATGGAAACGTCATGTTGTATATGAGTCTAGGAATCGTAGTGTTATTATTACTTTGAACAAGAAATTGTACAGGATACCCGAGGCAGTCCCACCTAGTGTTATTTCCTTGATCTTTGCTAAGCAATGCAGGAAGTTCATCTCTCAGACAGGGAAGTTTGTCTTCTTTGTGATTCACTCTCAGAATAAGCGAAAGATCATAGCCACATCCAGGGTCTCTGCGGCTGACCTCTCCACACATCAGAAGCAATTAGATAAGGTCGTGGAAGATTACTCGAATATCTTCTCCTCGCCTACCGAGGTACCTCTGCACTATCGGGTCAAGCACCCCATCGATCTAACCCCCGACGCATCGTTGCCCAATGGGCCAGTCTATCATCGCTCTCTATTAGAGAATGAGGATATCAAGTGACAAATCCAAGAACTGCTCCACAAGGGGCACATCCGTCCCATCTCATCACCTTGCGGGAGCCCAATCGTGTTGGTACAAAAGAAAGATGGAACCTGGCGACTCTGCATTGATTATTGGGCTCTGAATAAAATCACAGTCAGAAACCGATACCTGATTCCCCAAATCGACGATCTCCTTGATCAACTCATGGGGGCCAAATAATTCAATAAGATTGATCTAAAGTCTAGATACCACCAGGTCCCGATAGAACAAACATATGTATGGAAGACCGCCTTAAAGTCAAAGGAAGGCCTTTTTGAATGGTTGGTCATGCCCTTTGGTTTGACAAATGCTCCAACCACTTTCATGAGGATGATGGACGATATCCTATGACCATTCACCAATGCTTTTTTAGTGGTGTATCTGGATTTCATTCTTATTTACATCAATACTTGGGCCGAACACTTGCAGCATATTCAGCAGGTTAAGCACACCTTGTGGCATCACAAGCTATACGCCAACTTGGAAAAATGATCCTTCGGCATGGACAGGGTCCATTACCTGGGCTACATCGTTGATCATCATGGCATACATGTGGATCCAACCAAGATCCAAGTCATCCGTGACTGTCTAGCCCCAACCACACTCACTGAGCTTCGGAGCTTCTTGGGCCTTGCCAATTTCTACCGCAGGTTCGTGTTGGGATTCTCCCATATTTCATGGGCCCTCAACCAAATAACCAAGGGTGGTGGTAAGGCAAAATTTGTGTGGGTCCAGTCCCAACAACAAATGTTTGATGGTTTGAAGAAACGCTTGTGCTCATCCCCAGTACTTTCACTACCAGACCTGCAACATCCCCTTGAGATCGAGACAAATGCTTCAGACTATGTTGTGGGTGTTTTTCTCACTCAACACAACCACCCCGTGGCCTATCATAGTGAGACACTATCAGATGATGTCCATAAGTACCCTAATTATGACAAAGAAATGTACTCCATTGTGCAAGCCTATCGTTGGTGGAGACATTACATTCTTGGGAATGAGACAATCATCCAGATTGATCATAAGCCACTGCAATTCATGAAGACACAAGGACAATTGTAGAATGACCACCATCAAAAGTGGTCCACATACTTGCAACAATTTCACCTCAACATCAAGTATAAAACATGAAGCACCAATCGCGTCGTTGATTGCCTCAGCAGACCGCCAGTTGCGACACTCACCACGATGCTAGACTCTTGTGGCCATGAGACCTCTGGATGGCCCCAACTCTATCAGACAGACCCAGACTTCACTACCACCTACCAAATGTTGGGTGCAAATGCAGTTGTCAATAATTTCCATCTTCAGGATGGGTTGTTGTGTCGTCTGGACCATATTTGTGTTCCATCAAGAGAGCGATCGAAGCTAATCTAGGAAGCCCACTATAGTCGGGTGGCAGGACACTTCGATGTCTAAAAGACAGTGGCGATGCTACAGAAAATTTTCTACTGGCTGAAACTTCGACAGGAGGTCAACAAGTATATCAGGTCCTGCACTACCTGTGCTATTGCCAAACCAACCACTAAGAAACAGGGCCTGTACACCCCTCTTCCTACTCTTGACAGGGCATGGGAATCCATCTCAATGGACTACATGTCGGGCCTCCCATCCACCAAGCGGGGAAATGACTGTGTTTTTGTGGTTGTTGATCGCTTTTCTAATATGGCGATTCTTGTTGCTTGCAAGAATAACATCACAACAGATGCCACTGCCAAGCTCTTCTTTGAACGAGTCTGGGTACATTTTGGAATCCCACAAACCATTGTCTCAGATCGGGACAGTCGATTTCTCAACACATTCTGGTCGAGCCTCTAGTCACTGTTTGACACCAAGCTCACCAAATCCACGGCCTTCCACCCCCAAACAAATGGCCAAATCGATGTCGTAAATCGAATGATTGTGCATATCCTTTGCATGTATAATTTAAAGATCTCTCGCACATGGGATGAGAGTCTTCCCTATGTCCATCATAGCTACAACCGATCCCTGCATTGCTCAACTGACCACAACCCCTTTTAGGTGGGGTTGGGATTCCAACCATTGGGTCCCATAGATGTTGCACTTCCCCTTGCGGTCACCTCGACTGACTCATCTCCTGCTCCAAATGAAGGTGACAAAGCCACCCGGTTCATTGAGTGGATCCATCACATCCGCCAACAGGTTCAGGATATCCTTTAGAAATCCAATGACAAGTACAAGCAACGCCATGATCAACATCGGGTGCCACATAAGTTTCAGGTGGGCGACAAATTTTGGTTGCACTTGCAGAAAGAAAGCCTTACAGGACCCCATCGGAAGCTTCGCCCACTCCGTTATGGACCGTACACCATCACCAAGGTCATGGGGGACAATGATTTTGAGCTCAACATTCCTCCTTTCCTTGGGCTGCACCTAGTGTTCAATGTGGATCTCCTTTTCCCTTATTTCCCACCATTATTGGACACCTCAGAAGTAGCAGAACAATTGACACCAACAGAGCTCAACCCCAACTACATACAACAGGCATACAATGATCAGATTGTGGACACACAGATCAAGGGCACTTGATAACAAAGGATCCAGCTTTATCGAGTTGTCAAAGCAGGGAAGCTCCTACACCAAGGAAAGTGGCTCACCCGGGGCCAAATTCAACAGAAATTTTCTCATCTGATGGGGGAACTCAACGCAATGGAGACCATTGCTTCCTATAGAGGGAGGATTGATCCAGGTGGATATCGGTGGCCACCCACCTTTTCCAACTGGCTCAAAAAAAAATTCCGACAATTTTGGTAATTTACTATTTTTAGCAGTTTTTTTTACTTTCGGAGCCATTTTGAGGCCGTAAACGATGTTTTTTGGGGAAAACAGGGAGAAATTTGAGATTTCTTTCAATATTTCCCCCAAAATAAATCTCCTCGACGATACCTTTCCTACGGGCTATCATACGCCTAAAACGGAGATCGTATGCAAAAGTTATGACCCCGGGAAGTTGATGTACTAACTTACCCAAACAGGGCCCACATGAATTTTGGCGCATCATCTCCTAGGGTTAGGTTTTTGGATGTCTAGGGTTTTTGGCATTCCTATTTATTGTAAAAATGCCTTCAGAGCCTCATTGTAATCATCTTCTTGCGAATTAGCACAACCGTCACATCTCTTCGTAGAGATAAGCCCCCACCATTCCAACAAGCTTGTTTCCGCTGCATTTTACAGTTTCAGCTTATTTCCTTATTGAATAGAAAACCAGTTTTATTGTATCTTTGTTATTTTGTGTTAAGCACCTGTTAATAATTTGTAGTCGTTTCATTCTGCTCATAAAATCCGGATCAAGATTTGTGGAGGGCTTTCTTGTAGCTATTTTGAACATAAGGAAGGCTTTTCATCCCATGTGTGTGGATGTTTGGAATTATAAATTCGCAGGATATGGAAAATCATCATGTTGACTACCTTTGTTTGTCCATCAGTCTCTGGGTGGAAGGTAGTCAATTTGGTCAGCTTGGTGTCCATCATCGACCATAGGTTGGAACAAAAGGTGCTCAGGAACCTACTTTCGCAATCAGAGATAATAGTTTTTGGTAGCCCAAAATGAACCCAAACATGTATGAAGAAGAGCTTGGCGGTGGCCTCGGTTGTGATGCTATTCTTGTAGGGTTCCAAAATTTCCATTTTAGAGAATTGATCGACGACCACGAAGACACAATCATTCCCATGCTTGGTTGAAGGCAGACCAGACATGTAGTCCATGGAGATGGACTCCCAAGGCTTATCCAGAGTAGGCAAAGGGGTGTATAGCCCCTGTTTCTTGATGGCGAGCTTGGAAATAGCGCAGGAGATGCATGATATTATGTACTTGTGAACATCTTTTCGAAGCTTTGGCTAACAAAAATTCTTCTGTAGTACTGCCATTGTCTTTTCTACACCAGAATGTCTTGTTGCCCGACTGTAATGAGCTTCCCAAATCAGCTTTGCACGCTTGCTTGAAGGAACACAGAGGTGGCTTAGATGGAAAAATAATCCATCCTCAAGATGAAATTTGGGAACTATTTTACCTGCTCTCAATGGTTGATAGGCAGTAGCAGAGTCAGAGTCATTATTGTATAATTGTGGCCATCTAGATGTCTCATGTCCACAAGACTTAAGAATTGTGGTTAGCGTTGCCATCGGGGGTAGACTGAGGCAATCTGCGACATGGTTGGTGATATCCTTCTTGTACTTGATATTCAAGTGGAATTGATGCAGGTACGTGGACCACTTTCTATGGCGGTCATTTTGTAACTTTCCTTGTGTCTACATGAATTGTAGAGGCCTTTGATCAGTGTGGATGATCGTTTCCTTCCTTAGAATGTAATGCTTCCATTGTCGGCATGCCTGGTTAATGGAGTACATCTCTTTGTCACGGGTGGGGTATCTTCGAACAACATCAAATAGAGTTTCATTGTGATAGGATATTGGATGCCCATGCAAGTGAGGACTGCACTGATAGCATAATCAAAAGCATCTATCTCAATAAAAAATGGTCGTTGCAGGTCTGGCAGAATGAGGATTGGTGTTGAGTAGAGGTGGGATTTCATATCCTCGAATGATTTATGTTTGGGCGCGGACCACGCAAACTTGGCCTTTGTGCCACCTTTGGTCACCTGGCTTAGGGCCCAAGCGATATGAGAGAAACCAGCACAAACCGTCAGTAGAAGTTAGCAAGGCCTAAGAAGCTGCGAAGCTTGGTAATTGTTTTTGGGGTCGACCAATCACGAATGACTTGGATCTTGGTTGGATCCACATATACACCCTGCTCATCCATGATGTATCCCAAATATTGGATTCTCTACATACCGAAGGAACACTTCTACAAATTGGTATATAATTTGTGTTGTCGCAGTGTTGATGTTTGGGTAACATCGGAAATACATTCTACTAGATTAATAATTAATAATATGATTATTAATTATTAAACAATATTATTAATGTAATAATATATGTATATAAGGTATAAATATATATCATAAATAAGTAGTTATTTATGATGAGTGTTCCATATATATATATTATCCAAGGGATGCATCCTTTGTGGATGGTCGCCATATGTTCTATATATATGGAACAATCATCATTGTAACAAGATATTCATATACAATATCATCTCTTATGAAAAATCAACATGGTATCAAAGAAGGACTGGGCTTCACTCCCTTACAGGAGGGCCTAGGAAAAATGAAAGGGAAATGGAAATATGTCCATAGAGAGGTGAATTGTTGATGTGATGAATAAGCTACCATTTAGAGAAGACTTGTTTTCTAGAAGAAGCCACATGAGGAGCTAGAGAATAGTCTTCATATTTGTTTGAACTGTACCAAGGTGTTGGCATTGTAAAAACTGAGAAAAGGTGGTGCCTCAAGGGCATCGATGTGTTTACCAGACCTCGAAGTGGCACAGATCATGACCAGGAAAGAGGTTACCATGCACATGGTGTGCACCGAGAGTCTCCCTAACGACATCCAGGAAATTACATATGCGTAAAGTGGTTTTATGAGGGACCACCTGCGAGGGACCACTCTCACCTTTGTAGATCTGACTATCGTGACATGTGTTGTTCCAGAGTTTGTGTTTTAAGGCTATAAAACACACCGTCTAGGCATCCAAAATAATAGTGTTTTCTTTCAAAACAAAGGACAAGGAAGGCTCGATCAGATTCAGTTTCTCAACTGTCTCTGTCTTTCTTCTCTT
>ML789377.1:664974-700211 GCA_009831015.1 Picea engelmannii | reverse complement strand
TCTTTTTCCGAGATTAAAACCCCAGTGTATTTCAAATTTATTAGGTGTGAAAATTTTTATTTTATAAAGATTTTAAAAAATGCAAAGACTCTAGGGTACCAAAATTTTGTTTTAAGGTAAAAATTTAAGCTCTGTTTCAACAACATGCAGGGAAGAAGTGAAGGTGGAGAGGCCAGTGCCAAATAGAAGAGAGGAAGCTATGAGTGGCATCTTGGTAGTGGTACTAGTCATCGGTGAAAGAGAAGAGAGGACCCAACGGGGGTGTGTGGATCTAGGCGAAGTATAAATATTTGCAGCTGCACAATCACAATTGGGAAAGTTTTCATAGTTCCATCCACTAGAGATGGGTGAGTGGTAGTAGTTGAGAAACTTGTTTGTAGTCTTTCCAGAGAAGGCCATGAGGCTACGAAGGGTTCAATATGGCTCACGGTGACCTGAAGGAAAGAAAGATAGTTGGCATTTTTATTTTTTGGTCTTCTTCCAAATGATCGGGGCATAATTTGACCACAAGCCTAGCTTGTTGCAGGGGAGGCACTTTACATAGTAGTTCGATTGGCAAGTAGTGGTGAGGGTTGCCCCGTCTTTTGTAATATGAACAAGTGTTACCCATCCTCGATTGTATTTGAAGTGTAGATTTCACATAATTAAACTTCTTGGATAGTTAGTTAAGGTCGTGGGAAAAAATCTAAAGGATTTGTGAATGTTTCATCATGTGGTTGATTTTTGGTGTCGCCATCCAGGTCGAGGTTGTCTCTCAAACCCGACACATGTAAAGTCCAGCCACAGGTTGGTCCACGAAGGATATTATGGAAATATTTTCAAGAAAGGTCAATGAGGAGACACTATTATGGTATTGAGAAAACATTAGTTATCACCTAGAGTGTTAGCCACCAATGGAGAAGAATGGTCCATGTAGCCCATGACATGGTCTCTGTGACCACGTCATAGTATTATGACTATGGAGGTGGTCTGAGTGACAACATGGATACTCATAGCGTGATATGTGTGATTATGGCATGGTCTGTGTGACCATGGTATAGTATAGTCTACGTGACTATAGTAATGACACTTGTAGCATGGTCTCTGTGACCATGACATAGTCTACGAGACTGTGATGGAGATACTTGGAGCATGATCTACGTGATCATGGCGTGATCTGAGACTCATGGTGTAACTTGTGTGACTAGGATGGTGATACCTGTAGCATGGTCTATGTGACCATGGCATGGTCTGAGGACCATGGCTTAGCCTGCAGGGCTTTGAGGACCAGAGGAAAACATCTTGGTGAGTACCTCCCTAGATAAGAGGGAGTGTTAATGTTTCAACATCGAGCTGACATTCTCCCCGGATTAGTCATGGTAATTTGACCAATGGAGAATTTCCCTAGCATAGTCTTCGAAGGACATAAGACTCAAAGTGTGTGGCTTTCAACATCTGGAAGGACTGACATTCTTCCTGTGACATAGATGGAAACTTGATCATAAATAATGGTCCTTGTAGTCACAGTACACTACATTGAGTACGTGACAACTGTGGAACAGTCAATATACAGATTGAAGAAGGATTTATATGGATTAAAGCAGGCACCCATAGCAATGTATGGCAGGATCGACAATTTTTTGACGAGCTTAGGATTTACAAAGAGCAGTGAAGATCCTAACCTTTATTTTAAGATTGTGGATGATGGTTTGATAATACTACTGTTGTATGTGGATGACCTATTTCTAACATGTGTGGAAAATATCATCTCAGAGTGTAAGAGAAAAGTTGGCTACTGAGTTTGAGATGAAAGATCTCAAGATGATGCATTACTTTTTGGGTCTCGAGGTATGGCAGATAGAGGATGAGATCTTTCTGAATCAAGGGAAGTATGTAGTGGAAATATTGAAGAGGTTCGGGATGTTGGATTGCAAGGAAATGGATACACCTATGGTATCAAATTTGAATTTTTTGCATGATACGAATTCAAAGACAGTGGATGTTACTTTATATAGGAAGATGGTGGGTTTGTTGATGTACTTAATGAACACGAGACCAAATATATGTTTTGTTGTGAACACCCTGAGTCAATATATGAAGCAACCCAGGTAGTTTCATTTGGTCTTAGAAAAACATGTGACGAGGTACCTTAAGGGTACATTGGATTATGGTCTTAGGTATGTGACAGACCATGAGTTCGGGTTATATGGATATTCAGATTCAAATTGGGCCGACAATATTTATGACCAGAAGAGTACTTCAACATATTGCTTCAGTCTAGGCTCCAATATGGTTTCATGGAGAAGCAGAAAGCAATTGTGTGTAGCACTCAGTACGACTGAGGCAGAGTATGTGGCATCATGTGAAACAAGTCAGGAAGCAGTGCGACTTTGGAAATCGCTGACTGGATTATTCGATATTGCGTTGGAGGTGACCTGTATCTTGTGTGACAACCAACGTTGTAAATTTTTTTCAAGAGAACCCGATGTTTCATGATAAGTCAAAGCATAACGAAATTAGGTATCACTATATGGTGCAGAAGGGAGCAGCGAGGCTCCAATATGATGTAGAAGGGAGCAATGAGGCTCCAATATGTGGCTACCGATGAGCAGGTTGCGGATGTGTTGATGAAGTCATTGTCAAGGACAAAGTTCGAGTACTTCAGGGACAAGCTCGACGTAGTCCCTCTTCAGAGGGAATGATGTCTTCAAATATTATCACAGGGTAGTAGATGTCATGATGACATTTTGTATCCATTTGAGAGCTACCCACCGGCCCTAGATGCATGCTGAAGAGACGAGGTATAGATGTTATCGCAGGGTATTGGATGCCATGCATAAGATATCTAAGTTTTTTGTGGAAAACTAGATAGTCTCATGATGACATGTTGTAGCTATTGGAGAGCTACCCACCAGCCCCAAATGCATGTTGTGAAGTCACAAGGGTGCACGTGACGAGGTATAGATGCATTGCAAGGTAGTGGATGTACCAGGGACATGTTGTAGTTATTTGAGAACTACCCACAAACCTTGGATGCATTGGCTATGAAGTCAAAGGGGTGCACATGACAAGGTACAAATGCATTGCAAGGTAGTGGATGTTCTGGGGACATGTTGTAGTTATTTGAGAACTGCCCATAGGCCTTGGATGCATTGGTTGTGAAGTCACAAGGGTACACATGATGAGGTACAGATGCATTGCAAGGTAGTGGATTTCATGGTGACATGTTGAAGCTATTTGAGAGCTACCCATAGGTAATCTTCAGAGGTAATCTTGGTATAATGTAGAATGTCTCCCTCGCTGAGAGGGAATGTTGATGATTGCGTAGCATCGGAAAGACATTCTACTAGATTAATAATTAATAATATGATTATTAATTATTAAACAATATTATTAATGTAATAATATATTTATATAAGGTACAATTATATATCATAACCTAGTGGTAACCTAATTTCAGATCAATCTTATTGAAAAACTTGGCTCCCTTGAGTTGATCGAGAAGATCATCAATCCAGGGAATTGGGTATCGGTTCTTGATTGTGATCTTGTTCATGGATTTGTAATCAATAAAAAGTTTCCATGTCTTGTCCTTCTTATGTATTAGAACAATCGGGCTCCTGCAAGGGGAGGAGATTGGTCTGATGTGGCCCTTCAGAATTAGCTCTTGGATAAGGCATTTTATTTCTTCATTCTCCATAATAGAACGTCTGTATACAGGTTCGTTGGGCAGAGGAGCATTGGGTGTCATGTCAATTGAGTTCTTTACCTGACAGTGGAAATGCACCCTAGTAGGCGAGGTGAATATGTCTTTGTAATCCTCGACTATTCCATCCACCTGTTGTTGTTGGGAAGAGAGACCCCATGTAGAGGTTTTTCCAGTTGCAGTGACCTTTTGTTCATCTTTTGATCGAACTATATAGAGGAAAAATCTCTCGGTCTGAGAAACCACCTTTTTGCATTGTTTCGTAGAGATCAAAGAGACCGTAGTATTTGGGACTACCTCTAGTACCCTATATATTTGATCTCCCAAAGTAATAATGACACTACGAGGCCTAGATTCATAAACAACATGATACTTCCACATAAATGGTTGTCCTACAAAAATATCACAAACTTCAAGTGGGGCAACATCACACGATACCTCATATTTGAAGGGTTTGATGTCGTAGTGCAGGAAACATTGTTGGCTGACATGGATGCCCCATCCCTAGCTGAGCCAACCGATGGTGTATGGCTGAGGATGTTGCGTCGTTGTCAGGTTCAACTGCTTGACAACCTCCGCTGAGATCAATTTCCTCTGGCTATCGTAGTCAACAAGGAAATGGAGTGGGGTTCCCTTCACCCACACATGTGAGTGGAAAATATGCTCCCCTTCTTTAGGCTCCTTCGGTTCTTCTCGTTGGACTTTTGTGGTAGCGATGTGTAATGTTCCCAAGCAGAGCTTCCAAGAACTTAAGGGTTTAATACTTGTTTATGTGAGATATTTTGTTGAATATTTTTGCAGTTTGTTTCCCCATATTGTGTTGGAGTTGCTTCTAATGATTTTATAGAATATAGATGATAGATATGGAACAACAACAGATGAAACGACAACAGATGAAACAACAAGATACAAGAGAATAACACAATGAAATAGCCACAAACTTCATATATGACCTTTTATTTATTATATAAGTTGACCATTGTACAAGAGATATACAGATATGGAACATATAGAATAAATATAGAAGTTATGGTTGAAGATGCCTCCAAGATGCAATAAAGAGAGAGTTGTGAGTCCTCCTATACCTTTGTTGGAAGTAGGCCAAAGTGGAAAGAAAGACTATTTTTGGAAGGAAGGCATGCACGAGGAAAGCGACAACTGGAAGGAAGAGCAACGTGCGTGCATGCATGGAAGACCTAACAACATTAGGGTTAGGGTTTTGTAATACATTGTAATGGATGATGATCCATAAATTTATATATAGAGATGCTTAGGGATGATTTATAAAGGGAGATGATGTGGGGATTCGAATGATATAGAGCGGATATAGAGAGACCTTTTAGGGATTTTTGGGGAAACACTACTGTAATTCGATACCTTTTTGTAATCTATTGAGTTGTAGGGGAGTAAGGAGGGTATATTTTCAGGGTTAGATCGCAGACTGAGGATCCTGGTGTGATCTAGTCCACCTCTTAATAGATCTCGACCCGACTGAGGATAAGTTGTAAAGCACGCAACGATGTAGTTTTGGAACTGTCATAATAAGAAGAACTTAAGAGCCGGATATTTGTGGACGTAGCCCAGGAGGGGGTGAACCATGGTAAAACCTATGTTATGTGATTGAATGGTTGTGTCTCTTTTACTATTTATGAATAGATAATAGCATGATGAATGAATGAGTTGATCATAGTACATGCATAACTGGGAATGACAATATATTGATTTAGTAAATTAAATAGAACTCTCAACACACACTTCTCAGATCTCCACTCAATCCTGGACTGCAAACACTTGAGTATTGTAGTAACCCATTAAGACTTTCTCGGGTGAGACTGTGCACTGCACTCTGTGTTCTGTGTTGCCTTCTAATTTACCAGGAGGACCGATAGTTTTAGAGGATTTTTTGGAACCCTAGTAGAATTGAACCCTAGGTCAATTTTGTTAAAGGTAGAAAATAAGATATTATAACCAACAAATGGTTATGTTGCTGGTTGGAACAGTGTAGGATTGAGTAGATGGGATTTGTTGAAAATCTGTTTAAAAAAATGTAAGATCTACGGAAGGTGGGTCAAGGGAATACTGGATCGGACGACAAGAAGGTGAGAATGCGCCACTAGAAGGGATGTTGAGACCGTGGAATCCCAGAAAAGTAGAGATTGAAAGCTGGTTGAAGAGAAAGGCGATAGAGTTTGCACAGAAAGATAACAGAAACCCTAGAGTACCACCGTGCAAATACCTTGAGAAGTACGTGTTTACTGATCTGCATGAAGTCTTTTTCTATGTTTTTCCACACTTATTGCAGCAGTGGATATTGAGGTTGAAGGATACTCACGCAACAAACTGGATCCGACAGTTAGAGTGGACCCCAGGTCAGATTGAGCAGCTATAGCAAGTGAATAATGAATTCACCCGCGCAATATATTTTTGGCTCGACAGTATTGTAGCAGGCTTTATAACAGAATTTGCAGTAGATACAACGAAGTCGTACAACGCAATGGAGAAATATTTTCTATGAGGGCCTCGAGGAAGGTATATTCAATCATTGTACACTTCTCTATAAAAAAGGTGTAATGACAATGGAGTCAGACAACTAAAATTCCCTGCGTGCATGGGGGAAGAAGGGAAGCACTGACAGAAAGAGGAGAAATGGAAGGACAAGTGGATAAAGGAAAGGAGGAACCCTTGCACCCAATCATGATGAATGACGACCAGATCAAGCGGATCATGGGGACAGCTGGAAAGATGCGCAATGGAGTACCCTACCAATACAAGGTGAACAACAATAAGAGAGTCGTAGCCGCGAGGCAAGGCTTGGCAAGTGATGAAGAAGAGGTAGAGGATATCTGGGCTGTGGAGAAGATTGAGGAAATCATGTGTGGAACATATGAGAGGAAGACGAGAGGTCCAAGAGTGGGAAGAGAAGGCAACAATCCTATCCATATTAATGTCAATGTGGAACCCATAAACCCATGTGCGACTAACACACCAAAAATAGCACCACCGTTTAGACAACTGAATTTCGGGAGAAGAAAGACAGCAGGAAGTACATATACACAAGGAACAACAACTAGAGGAGTTAATCCCAAAAGAACTAGTCAAGTATCTACATTGCGTGGACGTAGTAGTACAACATTTAGGATGGTCAGACATGATCCCACCATCAAGTTACCATAATTCAAAGGAGAAGCGTCAGAGGACTCGAAAAAACATATGCTTATCTATGAAAAGATCTGGGAAGCAAAACATATCACAAACGAGGACACTAAACTTTAACTAATAATGATTACACTAAGGGATCACGCACTGGATTGATATATGAGTTTAGATACAAACAATCCACCAGGGACAACCAGAACGATTGCGGATATCAAGAAATTGTTGATAAATGAGTTTCAGAAGCCAAGTTCATAGGATCAATACATGAATGAGATGATAGAAATTAGACAAAAACTAGGAGAATTTGTATGGGAGATTGACCAGAGATTCAAGCGACTGAAAAGAAAGTTGAAATATCTCATGACAGATATGCAACATAGGCACATGTTCATCAATTCACTACTATCACACTTGAAATATCCATTGTGACAACAAAAGTTTCAGACACAGGAAAAGGCTTTGCAGGCAGCCCTGCAACTGGAAGAAAACAAATATCACCAGACGAATCCAGCTGTTGGCCCTTGACCAAGTTTTGGGAAATCCTTGGTCAAGTTTGACCTATTTTGGGACTTCGATAGCCTATCGAAGGAGGAGCGCAAGACGAAGCAGAGATCACGGGATCTCAACCCCTTTTTGGGTCCTTTTTGGGATTATGTAATGGGTATGGGATGTCAGCCCATGGGTTTACCCATGTTTAGGCCTATTTTGTAAAGTATAAATAAATGCTAAGGCGATGTAGTGAGCATATGGAGAGTTATGAATGGCTAAGTGCTAGATATATGTGAATGAAGGATTGTAAGTGCTATGTGCATGCTGTGTGAGACTTGCAGAGCTAAGTGCAAGTCATTGTAAGAGGTTGTGGAAGGCTATGTGCTTAGATCTACTCGGGGAAGGAGGATCTAGCGAGATGCGCAGATCTTCTATCCTATGTGGAGTAGGTTTTTGAGGCTCTGTGCATGTAACATATTGAAGAAGATAATAAAGAATAAGAGTTGGTGGACGTAGCCCCAGGGTGGGGGTGAGCCACGTATATGATGTGTTGCTCTGCTTTGTGTGATGTCTTGATGTATTTATGTCTTTACTTGCTAAGTGATTTAATATAGATAGATAGATCTATTTATGATTTGTGCTAATGATGTATACAGATGTTAGATCTGACTTATATGAATGTGTTAGTGCCTGAATCTGTTAGATATAACCTACTTCTTTATGATAAGTTCTTAGATACATCAGATCTGAATGAATGATGTGATGCTTTGTTTTATTTGCGGAGTAGATAGTGGTTAGATATTGATGAACCGTCGGTGCTAAGTTCTTTGTTAAGTATTACAATCACATATCTGTGTCCCAGCTAAGGTTGCAGACACCCGAGTCCTGCAACCACCCTTGCCTCTACCTTGGGTGAGACTTCATTTGCTTCCCAGGTGTTGCTGAAAGGGCCGGTAGTTAGGGTTTTGTTGGTGAATTGTTGTAGCATTGAACCCTGGGTCTGCCCCTGTGCCAACAAATGGTTCGGTTGCCAGGACCTGAAACTGTGATTGCTGGGAACTAAGGAAGAAGAAGCTTTGTGCAAAGATCCGACCTAAAATTGTAAAATCTATGTGCGTAGATCTGTCGCTCTAGTGCGCAGTACTCTACTTAGTTTAAGAAGCTCTGTGCTAAAGAAAATAAGTCTAATTGGAAGAAAAGAGGTAAGATCTGAAAGCTTTGTGCTCTGAGAAAGGTAAAAGTGAGATTTTTTTATTAAAAGAGGTAAGATCTGCAAGCTCTGTGCTCCAATAAAGGTAAGAATAGTGAAAAGTTCTAGATCTGAAAGCTTTGTGCTATGTAGAAGTAAGATAAGTGGAAATTTTTGTTTCTAAAGTATGGATCTAGGTATGTTTGATAGATTTTGTCCTAGCTCAAAAACTAAGGCACTAATAGATGAAATAAGGTTTGATATGTATAGATCTAATAAGAATAGTGAAATATATGTTATACCTATGCATAGAAAGAATGTTTGGACAAACAAGTGGATGTAGGATCCTAGAAATAAATGTTTGCAGGTTAGATACCATGATTCTAGCGTGCAGTACAGAAAGAGCTGGGAATCATTTAAAAGAAAGAGAGGATTAAACCTCTGTTATAGTTGCAGAAAACAAGGACATCTTGCTAAGGAATGTCCTGGGAAAAGACCTAGTTGTCTTTGTTGCAAAGCTATGGACCATGAAGTATTGGATTGCCCTAGAATGATTGATAAGCTTGAAGAAATGAACATGAGACAAGAAAACCCTAGGGCATATCCAAAAACTATGATTATGGCAGAACCCCAGAAAGAATCCGAGAAAGTATTGCTACAGATAAAAGAAACCTTGAATGACCACCGACATGTCATCTTATCATAGATATTCAAAGAAAAACCATGCATAGAAGCAAGAATAGAAGACTTTGACATTTACTGTGTTCTGGATGAGGAAACACAGGTGAATTTCATGACAGAAAGAACTTGGGAACCTATAGGAAGGCGTGCTATGATTCCTTCATTAGGAGGAATAGGACTATTCAAAGGAAAGATGATAAACCTATGTGGAAAGCTCACCCAGATTTCTATGAATTCCAATGGAACTTCGACAGAGGAAGACTTTGAGATTGTTAAATTTATTGAGAACAATGCCCCATTTACCATGTTACTAGGAAAACCTTGGATTGAAATAAATCAGGCCAGAAGGAAGGAAGAAGAAGTTTTAGCACAGAAGAAGCAAGAGTTAAAAGATTTCATGAATAGAAGGATCGCACACTTGATTGAAGAACAAAAGAACAGATTGAAACTATCTAACATCAGAGACCCGGATGTCGAAGTTGCAAGAACACTAGAAGACCCATAGAAGATTGAAGTACCTATTCCAGATAAAGAAGAAGTATTACCCTCGAATCTTAGGAAAGAATCTCAACAGCATGAAGTAACTATGCCAAAAGAAGATAAGAATCAGAATGGAAAAAGGTATACCGAGATGAAGCTCACTGTAAAGAAAGATAGAAAACTAAGTAAGAAGAGAGCTAAGATCGACAAGTTACAAAAGGTTCTAGAGGGAACTTCGGAGAAGGAAAATTTGCAAAATTGGAGCTTCGTCGGGACAACAGAGCAGCGTCACATGGCACTTCGCCATGGCGAAGCAATATATCCATTGGGAATAATATAACCGTTCGACTGACCCACGAATGGGTAGAAAGGCATTTATGGTTCACCACCAGACCGTTGGACCGCACCATAACAGACATAATAGAGTTAATGAAGGCTTCTCGACCGTTGCAAGCAATCCGTTGCCAAGTTATCTATTTATCCCGCCATGCCATGCACCGAGAACACTTTTGCTAACCGTGAATCTTAGCTCGCAGACTTGTTTATTTTACACAGTGATCATTGCGCTATTGCCTTCTATCCTATTGCAGTGTCTAAGTTACTCCTCGAACCCGAAGATTTCCAACCCGAGCGTGTATGTCGGACGAGTTCAACACTGCAGAGAGAGTTATTGAGGAATTTCTGATTGACCTCATGACTGAAAGAGTCATGTCGACGTCTACAGGTGTACAAGCATCATCGATGAGAGGCTTTCAAGCCTCTCCGTCGACTGCTTGCGGATCGGGGCCATCCCGACCATTAGTAGAGAAGAGAACCAAGCATAAAGACGACCTAGCAAACACAAAGTTGATTCCATGCATATTGCCCGATTTCATCCCACCTCTGGCTGGCGCGGTGAATCATGATAGTGTACCACGCGATTTTGAGTACACCATAGTTACTACGTACCTCCTGAAGTGGATACGTGCAGTTCAGACATAGAAGGATCATAGGACTGATTATGCAAGGACCCGACCCGCAGGAATTTTATCCAGGAAAATCCGCAGATCGTGAACTCGCACAGAAGATCAAGGATACATATGGAGATGTTGAGAAAGGAACAAGAGGCTAAAATGTAGCTTCCATCCAGAGTGGCACAGTGCACCTAACATGTCAATTGATAGCTGGAAAGTTCATAAGGAAGAACCAACCTATGCAGGTCACCAGCTTTGTCATTGACCTCGCAAGGAAGTGCGTGGAAGGCCTATAGATGAACTGGGCGAAGTACCTAGTTAGCTAGTTGGAACTAGATTGTCAAGAAGCACATGATCAGGGTTATGAATTTCATTTCAGCTGGCTCCTGGTCCTCATTGCATTTGTTTCATGGGAGATGCCGGAAGGAGCGACCTTCCCAGACATCGAGCCGTTTGAACCGCTTGCTGTGAAGTTCGCTACCCTGTGGTATTCAACTGATATGAACAGACAACAACATTCAAATGATGTGTTTCATACATACTTCCTCCACCTTAAGCGAGCCATCGAAGTCGAGCCTCGCATAAATCTGAACACCCTACAGAGGTTCCGACCACTAATGAAGTTCAGTGCAGATCGACACTTTCTCTACATTACAATGCGAGCATGCAAACATAAAGAGCAGCTCCAATCATATTATAAGCTTACAGAAGAATACCTGGAGGAAATAACTAAGGAATGGTTTGCTGACCTCCTTATCCCCACCAACCCCGCAGAGATATTTGATATTGACATCCCAGAGGACACTCACAAAGAACAAAATACACCTGGAACCAACAGACATAAGAAGACTAAGGAGGTCCAAAACTTCAGCAACAACTTAGGGAAGACTTCTTCCATGTCACCTGACTGAGGGGGTGGCGGCGAAGTAGAAGCTGAACAGACACTAGGTGAAGTAACACCACCCAGAGACGAGGTTGACCCCTTGAAGAAGAGGAAGGTTTCCCCCCTGAAACCTTCTTTCCGGAAGAAATCGAAAGCCACAATGACCAAGATGCAGATTGTCCTCACCTCCGATGATTTTGATTTCATCATAGCAGCCCTGAATGATGCTTCACTGGAGATAACAGAGAAATAAGGAACGAAGTAGGAAGAAATGTATGATAGGATTGAAATCTAAATCTGAGGGGTACACCAAGCCCTTCAGTCCAACCGCGTAGTCCCCACTGCACCTCTTCCATTGGGAAAACCATAGTTGGGAGATGAGCCAGCCCAACTCCACCAACTAGATGAGACCATCGAATCTTGCCTTCGACGAGCACAAGAGGAAACAGAACAAGCCACCCAGGCTTTGAAGCAAGTGCAAGGAGTACTTGTAGAGCAGTGTCGAGCTGTAGAACAAGAAATTGTTTCTCTTCAAGCAAAGTTTGATGAAGAAAAAGAACAGCTACAAGAAGGAAAAGAACACTTGCTCGCGGAGAAACTCGAAGTGAAAGAAGCGGTCAACAGAGCGCTTTTCTCTGTAATAGTCATAGAAATAAAGGCAAAGGATCGAGTCACACAACAAGTAGAACAACTCACAGAAGTTATCCAGCAGCTACAACAACGTATAACAGACTTAGAGCTCTGCACAGTGCCTGAGACCCCACAGGATGTAAGGGATCAAAGAGAAGCAACTGCTCAAAGTGAAGTTGAGAGAATAAAATCCCTTGCTATGGAATGTAAGCACCTTACTAATCACAGTTCCTAGACCTACAAATAATTGACTTAGAATCCAGAACTGAAGGCACTGGAGTCGCAGCTCCAAAAGGTGAAGTATCAGGCTGAAACGATACAAGTGCAGCTGAAGCCCCTTTCAGTTGTGGAAAGAATGAATTGCTCCCAAGAGAAATGCACTTCCCAGCAGCAGATCCACACTATCCAGAGTAGAGTTATGGAAGTAACTCAGAGGCTCCAACCTGTACAAGATAAGGCTTACCAATTGTTCACAGAGGTCGAAGGCTAAGGAGTAGAGTTGGAGCAGGTTGTCACTGCAGTCGAAGAGCGCTTGGAGGGACTTGTCAATGATGCAGTCATCCAAGAGTTCACTAAACAGGAGGCCAAGGCACAACAACAAGTCAAAGCAGCTCGAGCTACACTCGAGGCTTTTGAAGCAGAACTACCCATATCAAAGTTTCTCGGGACGAGTCACAGATGAGTTTTGGGGGCCTGTTGGCCCTTGACCAAGTTTTGGGAAATCCTTGGTCAAGTTTTACCTATTTTAGGACTTCGAGAGCCTGTCGAAGGAGGAGCGCAAGACGAAGCAGAGATCGTGGGATCTCGGCCCCTTTTTGGGTCCTTTTTGGGATTTGGGATTATGTAACGGGTATGGGATGTTGACCCATGGGTTTACCCATGTTTAGGCCTATTTTGTAAAGTATAAATAGATGCTAAGGCGATGTAGTGAGCATATGGAGAGTTATGAATGGATAAGTGCTAGATATATGTGATTGAAGGATTGTAAGTGCTCTGTGCATGCTGTGTGAGACTTGCAGAGCTAAGTGCAAGTCATTGTAAGAGGATGTTCAAGGCTACGTGCTTAGATCTACTCAGGTAAGGAGGATCTAGCAAGTTGCACATATCTCTTATCCTATGCGGAGTAGGGTTTTGAGGCTTTGTGCATGTAACCTATTGAAGAAGATAATAAAGAAGAAGAGTTGGTGGATGTAGCCCCAGGGTGGGGGTGAACCACGTATATGCTGTGTTGCTCTGCTTTGTGTGATGTCTTGTTGTGTTTATGTCTTTGCTTGCTAAGTGATTTGATATAGATAGATAGATCTGTTTATGCTTTGTGCTAATGATGTATACAAATGTTAGATCTGACTTATATGAATGTGCTAGTGCCTGAATCTGTTAGATCTAACCTAGTTCTCTATGATAAGTTCTTAGATACATCAGATCTAAATGAATGATACGATGCTTTGTTTTATCTGCAGAGTAGATAGTGGTTAGATATTGATGAATTGTCAGTGCTAAGTGTTCTGTTAAGTATTACAATCATAGATCTGTGTCCCAACTAAGGTTGCAGACACCTAAGTCCTGCAACCACCCCTGCATCTACCTCAGGTGAGACTTCATCTGCTTCGCAGGTGTTTCCGAAAGGGTCGGTAGTTAGGGTTTTGTTGGTACATTGTTTTAGCGTTGAACCCTAGGTTTGCCCCTATTCCAACACTAGCCATCGAAGAGTTGAAGGAGGATTTGAAGAACTTAATGTTCTAGCTAAACCAAAACAAAAGTAAGGACACACGAGAAGTCGTTTGGTGTACCACATGCAGGATGGAAGGACACCATAAGAACGAATTCCCAACATTCGCACAGTATATGGCAGAAAGGATGCCAAATCCATTACCAACATGAGGACTATGGTGTGAAATCTGTAAGAAACTGGGCCACGATCCATATCATTGGCCAATGATGCAGAAATACTAAACAGTCCCAAAGAGTTCATATTGCAACTTTTGCAAGTCAGTGGGCCATGATGACAAATACTGTAGAACTATGGACTTGATGAGAGAGAGGACATCATATGCATATAGGGTGCAGGCAGAAATGATGACCGAGCAAGCCACACCTCATTTTAACAAGGCACCATCCCCATACAACACTGTGCAACAACAATATAATATTGCGCAACAACCATATAATACTGTGAAACCACGGTACAACACAACACAACCTTAGTACAATACCCTGCAATATAATGCGTCGCGAGGAGATCGAGCTTGCTACAGAGGCAGAGGATGAGCAAGAGGAGGCTTTGGAAGAGGTAGAGGACCAGTGGTATGTCACAATTGTCAACAACCAAGACACTATGCAAGAGAAGTTCCACTTCCACCAACGACCTGTATGTATTGTCGTGCATCGGATCATGATACAGAAGAATGTCCTAAGTTACTAGGGAAGATCTAGGAAAAGAGGAATCAGAACAACTAGAATGTTCAATGGATTTCAGTGGAAGCGAGGGATGAAGGACGAAACATCAACATAGTTACGCGTGGAGGAGATAAAACAGGAAACGATGCAGTCCGACAAGAGCCAATACAACACCAATGGGTCAAGAGGAATGTCGAACCAAGGAAACAGTTCGACGCACAGAATGAGAAGGAAACATTTAAGAAATCCAGATAAGAAATTTTGAAGCAAGACACTGCGTCGACTTCAACTGCACAACATAGCAAGGAAGTGTCAGAGTACGAGATGCCTCCAATGTTGGATCATACCAAAGAAATGCATCCCCTGAGTCAAGTAAGTATAATCAAAGGATTTTTGGAATCATGTGTAAAACTATTGAATGGTCCATCCTCTGTCAAAATATTGCAAAATATATTAGAAATATGTAGCATAGAGACGGACAAAAAGCTAGAACAAAAAATAGTCAATCACCTACGTATAAGGAGAAGAACAAGTGGGGAGTTCAGGATGAATGCCAACATCAAAGATTTCAACATGGGAGATATCATATTGGATCTAGTATCCGAAGTCAATGTATTACCGAAGAAGACATGGCAATGTATGGGAGAGCCCACATTAGGATATTCACCCGTTCAACTGAAACTAGCAAACCAACACTGAGTTCTACCAATTGGCAGACTGAAAGGAGTGACAATAGACCGGGATGGAGTGCACACTAAAGAAAACTTCAAATTGATTGAGATAGTGGATGACACAACACCATATCCAACATTTCTTGGCTTGGATTGGGCGTTTGAAAACCAGGCCATAATCAATTTAAAAACACGAAAAATGACATTTGAGTAAGGAGAATACAGGGTCATTGCGCCATTAGACCCATCAGAAGGGGAGAGGTTTGTAGAGCCTACCTTCTTGGACTTGGAGGAAATCATCCAGTTGTATGGAACAATTGCGCGCAATGAGGATTACGTAAAATCAACTGCAAATGGGATACTCAGTTGGTGGAGCATTACTTCATGTGAGACAGACTCAGACATAGGTTTAGAGAACTGGCAATAAAGGATACACAAAGCGTCCATAAGAATATCCACAATAATAGACCGCGCAGTAAGATGGGTAGGTACAGAGATAAGGGAACCACCCAGTTTCCATGGGGTAAACGATCTAGAAGCACTCTTGACATGTTATGAAGATGAAGTGTTAGAAAATCAGAGACTCTTATCACTCGATATAGCATTCAAGTCCACACCTGCAAGATGGTGGGGTGCACACATGGAAAAAATCAAAGATTGGTACCAATGTAAGAAGTTACTGTGCATAAGGTTTGGCGCAGAACAAAAAAGAAACCAACAACATAAGTACGATGGAGAGGGGGCACCAACATAACACTTGGAGAAGTGGAGAGCGTTTTGGAAAATGACACCCCCAGAGGAATGGCCTCATCATTTCGTACATACCTTAGAAGGCATACCAACAAAATGGTATACAGACCAGGAACTGGGCAGAGGAACTACGAGTTGGCCAGTATTGCAACATAACTTTACAATCACTTTCTCATTCGAGCATGAGAACCCCAACATAGATGCAACACTTAAGTAGATAAGAGGGGTGATAGTTATTCAGGAACCAAAAGTCGAACTCATAACATAAGAACAACAACGGAACAGACAAACAGTGAAAGAACTGTTGTCATGCTACCATGTGCAGGAAGAAGCACCAGATGAAGATGATCTACGTGATATTTAGATCAAGGAAGCGGAGGGTGAAAGGGAAGTGGAAGTTCCACCTCTAGAATCAGAAGTAATTGTTGTACCGATCAAGGTGAAGAAAGTCAACATTGGGACAGTGGAAAATCCCAAAATGGCCAGCATTGGAGACTATTGGGATGAACATACAGTAGAAAGCATAATGGAGTTATTGCGCGAGTACAATGACCTGTTCCCCACAACATTTACATAAATGAAAGGCATAGCGGGAGAGCTAGGAGAAATGAAGATACCAGTCAGAGCTGAGGCAAGACCGATCAGACAACTACCATACAGAATAAATCTGATCTATAAGAAAAAAATCAAAGCTGAGATCGATAGGATATTCGAAGTCGACATCATAGAACCGGTGGAAGAATTAGAATGGATAAGCCTGATGGTAGTTTAAGAGAAAAAACAAGGCGGGATAAGGATATGTGTCGAATTGAGGAAGTTGAACGATGCATGCCTACATGACCCATTCCCTACACCCTTCACGGATGAAGTGTTGGGGAACGTAGGAGGACACGAAGTTTACTCATTCAATGATGGATTCTCAGGCTACCACCAAATCAAAATAGCATAGGAAGACAGATATAAGACCACGTTTGCTATAGAATGGGGATCCTACTAGTACATAGTCATGTCGTTCGGACTGAAGAATGCACCAACAATATTTTCCAGAGTAGTCATAGCTGAATTTAAATAATTTATCCACCAATTTTTGGAAGTATACTTGGACGATTGGACAGTCTATAGTCTGTTGAAAGACCATGTCGAGGTCTTATGGCTAATGCTAGAAAGATGCAGGCAGTGCCATATATAATTAAACATCAAGAAGTGAAACTTTGGAACACTGTTTGCGATACTATTGGGCGTTATAGTATGCAAGAAAAGTTTACTAGTAGATCCTGCAAAGATTGCAATAATCGTTAACTTGCCACCACCAAAAACAATCTGTCAACTAAGAGAAACACTGGGACACACAGGATACTGCAGAAAATTTATCAAAGGGTACGCGCAGATCACCATGCTAATGGAGAAACTATTAAGGAAAGATACAAAGTTTCACTGGGATGAGGATTGTCAACATGGTCTGGATACGCTGAAACAAAATATGGTAACAACGCCCATACTAGAATTCCCAGACTGGGAGAAGACATTCCACGTACATGTAGATGCATCACCGATAGCACTTGGAGCTATTTTAGCGCAGCCATGAGAAGGAGATTTGGATCATCCTATAACATTTGCGAGCATAAAACTATCAGAATCAGAGCATAACTACAACACTACAGAGAGGGAAGGCCTAGATATGGTCTACGCACTGCAGAAGTTCAGACATTACTTACTAGGAAAACATTTTAATATGTTCACATATCACTCAGCCCTTAAGTACCTAGTCAACAAGCTAGTGTTGGGGGGGAGAATCTGTCGATAATTACTATTGTTTCAAGAATTTGATTTTGAAGTAATAGTCAATCCAGGGAAGCTGAATGTAGGACCTAACCACCTATCAAGGGTCACGAATGGAGAGAAACCTACAAACTTAGAGGACAAATTTCTGGACGCCCTGTTATTTTCAGTCTAGATCGCCAATGAATACTTTGCAGACATCATCAAGTACTTTAGTACAGGTACTGCGCCACATAAATATAACACCACGCAGAGGAAAAACATGGTAGTCCAGGCTGCAGATTATCAGCTGATCACAAGACACTTATACAAAATGGGCGCAGATAGCATCTTGCGAAGATATGTGCTAGAACACGAAAGACCAAGGATTTTAGCAGAAGCCCATGAGGGAATAGCAGGAGGACATTACACAAGAAAAGCTACCACACAGAAGGTATTGCACGCAGGACTATGGTGGACGACCATTCACAGAGACTCGAAAGAGTATTGCCAGAGATGCGATGTATGTCAGAGGGTTGGTAAACTGAATAGAAGAGACGAGATGCCATTGCGACCACATGTAACTTTGCAGGTATTCGACAGATGGGAAATAGATTTTGTGGGACCGATTAAACCACCATCAAAGAGGATAGGAGCAAGGTACAGTATCACCGTGACAGAATACTTGACAAGATGGGTGGAAGCAGCACTAGTCAAATATTGCAGCGCAAAAACATCAACACACTTCCCATTTGAACATGTGATCACTAGATTCGGTTGCCCAAGAATTTTGATGAGCGACCAAGGCACTCACTTCTTTAACAACACTATTAAGTCCATGACTCAAGAATTTGAATTCCATCATCAAAAAAGTACACTGTATCACCCATAGGAAAATGTTACAGTAGAAACATTTAACAAAATCATTGAAATTGCACTGACGAATATCTGTAATGTGAATAGGGACGATTGGGACCTAAAAATACCAGCAGTATTGTGGGCATACAGGACCACATGTAAGAAGTTGATAGGACACATGCCATTCATAATGGTATATGGACAAGAAGCAGTGGTGCCATTAGAATTTCGGGTACCCAGTCTGCGCGTAACGGTGACTACGAACATGACAGAACGAGGCACAATACATGATAGGATGAATAAACTGATGATCATTGAAGAATATAGGATCCTAGCAGGGTTCCACCAACAAGTTCAGAAAGCAAGAGACAAATCTTGGCATGACAAACACATCAAGAAGAAAACTTTCAAGGAAGGAGACTTAGTGTTGATGTATGACAGTAAATCCATTCAACATCTAGGAAAACTCAAAATGCACTGGTTAGGACCATATGTAGTAAAAACTATCACAGACGGGGGAGTAGTACATTTGAAGGGCTTAGGAGGTGCAAAAATCAAAGGGATGATCAATGGGATTCGACTGAAACTGTACAAGGACAGTTGACCACCCGTAACTTGAAAGTCACCATGGAAGTTTGAAAAAAATATAAAAAAAGAGAGCAGGATATCAAATTGTACCAACAAAAGCATAGTGCGCAAAAACGGGAAGGAGCACACACACTTGACAATACTAGCTGATGGAGACAAGGCCAACGGTCAATTCAAAATGAAAATAAGCGGGAAAGGTGACTATGACAAAAGAAGCGCTAAGTTACGAAGGCTAGCGAAATTGAATGCTGGAAATGATTGACGGGATGTTGCATTATTCGTGTCAACTGGAGACGACAAGGGAAATTAATGGAAATCACAAAGGAACTGACAGTTCATTTTATCTATAATAAAGGTAATGTCTTCAACAAGATTCACATGACACCCATACAAAGCAAGGACGCGGGAGAAAAAAGATTATCATGAAATTGGAAAATACACATAGCTATAGAGAATACACAACAGAGAGTGAAGGTTGTAGAGTTTACAGAGGCTGCAGAGGCTAATGAGCTCGGTGAACAACAAGTTTTTACGACCATGGCACCACCCAAACAAGGAGAACCGATCCAGACAACCAAAAAACCCCAAGTTAGGACGAGAGCACAAATGCAATCGTAGGGAAGCGAATGACAACCATCTCCGCCACTAGAAGTCATCAATATAGATGAAATCTCATCACCGAATACAACACCAGGAAGCCCGACACTCATGGTAGAAGAAACCCAACAAACAACACATGTGGGCATGGATATCGATAGGCCATAAGAGAGGCAGGGCCGACATAATGAGGACGCAAGAAGCTAAGTGCAACCAAAAAACCTTGAAGAAGCCCCGAGAATCAATGGGATGGCTCCAAATAAGGAAGAAGTGACCGAGCCAGAAGAGTCATAGAAAACTGTGTCGGAACACCCACAGGAGGGAGCAGTGGAATATTTCACTGGCCGACTGGAACAATATGTTGAAAAACGAACAATGGAGGTTGGAATCTCGAGTCAAACACCACAGTGAAAGAACAAGCAGAAGGTACCTAGGTCACCGCACAGACAACCCACCACAACAATTGTTTTTCTGCACATACCAGAAGGGGTACATGTAAAAGAAGATTTGTTAGGTTATGTATGGAAATTGAGGTACTCATACCACGACATAACAGACACAGACAAGTTCCTAGAGTTCGCTAAGCAAGTCTACCTACATACTGTGGGTGTAAATCCCTTTGGGGAACCAATTCATCAACCAGTCCAGTGGGTAGCAGGACTGGCCAAAAATGGGATTTTAGGTCTGTTGGACCTACCACACTTTGGAAGAGGCAAGTATGGAAACAATTGCATCAATTAGTTGATGGCGGTCACACATGGCAGAGATCTGTGGCTGGACCAATTTGTCTCAATAGACGTAGAGATCATAGCACACATCACAGGGCATGGATCTCACACAGTTCCTCGAGGGAAAAAAGAAGGAGAAAGCACTTGTTGAGGAGATGAAGAAGAAATAGGGCACAGAGAGGGGCACACGTGGAATCATTATTAAGTGGATTAATGACACCGCGACAAGAATGGACACGAAAATCATGGCATGCAAGATGCTCAGAAAATGTCACAAGGAGGAAGTCCCGACCGAGGTTGTCGCAACTACAACACAGTGTGCCGAGGACACCACAATCATATGGGCCCCTTATTTGTTGAATTTGTTTCTAGACGACTGTAAGGATGCACATGATCTAGCTATAGAATTTCATTATTCATGGCTACTCATCCCGATAGCCATTATGGGATGGAAGGAGAGGAACTACACATTTTTCGCCACTAGACCCAAATCTAATAATGGAGCGAGATACTTATCGATTGGAGCCACTTCAGACACCAAGAATAGAAGAATGAATGCAACTATATTCAAAATATATCTCCGCGACCTACAGGGGACTATCGCCAATACTTGGATGATAACACCACAGGCTGTTGCAAACTATCAGGGCATATCCAACTTCAAAACCACTAGACATGCGAGGTGGATCCAAGTGCAGAAGGACCACAACAAGGAATGGCTACAACTACGCTATTGCATTACAGATGGGGACATAGAAATGGCCATCAAAGATTGGGACAACGAATGGAGCATTCCAGTCCTCACTCAAGACATACTTGCAAGGGTAGAGTAGGAGGAGGCAAGACTGGAACATACACATGCTGAGGAGGTAGGGCAGGAACAGACACAACCCCAGGAAGTCACAGTTCCCAAGAAACCAAGGACAGGTCAGAACACGCCACAACAAAAGAAAGGGGGGACATCCAAGATCGGAGTCCAGACGGGGAAGAAGAACAACACACAGACACCCCATGTATAGAAGAAACAAGTTGAGGTAGAACATGGGACTACATCAAGCCCCACTCCATAAGAGCCAGTCCAGATTAAGTGACCAGCTACCCAAACAGGGTGTGCACGTAAGAAGACAAAGACACATAGAATGCCTCCATAATACATGATCACAGAGGATGATGCATAAATGGTGGCCCAAGTGGTCCAGGATCGCACATTGGAGGATTTTGAGAATGTTGTGCGACAAAGGGATATAATTGAAGAAGAGTTGGAATACATGAAAAATCTCCTCAGGAAAATCGGGGAAGTGCATGCAACCAGCAGTAGCGTAGAAACGAGGCTGTCAACATTGCATATAGGAGGACAACCTGGAGCAAGCAAGCAGGATACAGTCCAATCAATAGCACAACTGAGTTCAACATTTCACGTCACACCCAGTATGTTGCGCATGGACGAAATCATGGGGCAGACACCCCTAAAGGATTTGGCTCAATTGAAGTTGGTATTGTCGTGGATACCAAGCAAGGCCTTATATAAACAGCAGGTCAACGTTACACAGGAGGTACAGTCTCATGCACGCACAAATACATCCAAACTGTAGCAGGTCAAGGATAAATGGGATGAGATGGAATTGGTATTCGAGCAGGCCAAGCTCGATACCAAAGAGGAGAGGGAACGTGTGAAGGGACTGGAACGGAAAGTGGTCGTATCCTACGAGAAGATTCCAAAGACCACGCAGATGACCAAACTCACGGTGACAGAGAAGATTGATCATATTGTGCCGACAATCAATCAATACCAATAGGATATCGAGAATATCTGAGAGCATCCCACACCTACCACTCCACCAGAGGTGAGGGATCAAAGTAAATAGGAGGCAACATCACAGATACAAGAGATAGAACGACAAGTCCACGCAGCGGTGACTTGTTCAAGAAAGCAACGCAACTCTGGACAAAGCTAGAAGAGGATCAATAGGTCCAACGGTGGGAATAGGAAGGAGAAAGGATAAGAACAACTATCCAAGACCTCAAGCAGAGGTAGAAGACTGTCAATCACAGAGCACGTCAAAGGGGTGCAAGACATGAAGAAACTGCAGGAAAAACTCATAACTTCACAGATGTAGAAAAAGGAGTGCCAGGCTCAAATGGAACCGCTCCAAGAGCGAGCAACATAGGTCATTGCACAGGAAGAGGAAACCAAAACACATATGGCACAGACCCAGGGAGAATGTGCGAAGTTGTTCAACGATGAGATTGCAGGGCAGGTATTGGACGCACTCAAGGAGAAGACCGCACAGGTGCAAACGCAAGCAATGAAGCTCATGGAGAAGTTCCAAGCGACCACCAAGGAGATCGACGAAGCACACAAAGGTTAGGTGGCTCGGGATGAGCCACATGTCAGTGTTGGGGGCCTATTGGAAACAAGCCAAAGAGGAAATAAAGGCTATTTTGGGAAGGAAGGCATGCACCAGGAAAGTGACATTTGGAAGGAAGAGCAGCATGCGTGCATGCATGGAATACTTAACGACGCTAGGGTTAGGGTTTTTGTAATACATTGTAATGGATGATGATCCAGAAACATATATATAGAGATGCTTAGGGATTCTTTATAAAGGGAGATGATGTAGGAATTCAAATGATATAGAGTAGAGATAGAGAGACCTTTTAGGGAGTTTTGGGGAAACACTATTGTAATATGATACCTTTTTGTAAGCTGTTGAGTTGTAGGGGAGTAAGGAGGGTAGATCACAGGCTGAGGAGCCTGATGTGATCTAGTCCACCTCTTAATAGATCTCAACCCCACTGAGGATAAGTTGTAAAGCACGTGGTGTTGTAGTTTTGGAACTGCCATAATAAGAAGATCTTAAGAGCCATATCTTTGTGGACTTATCCCAGGAGGGGGTGAACCACGATAAAACCTGTGTTATGTGATTGAATGCTTGTGTCTCTTTTACTATTTATGAATAGATAATAGCATGATGAATGAATGAGTTTATCATAGTACATGCATAACTGAGAATGATAGTATATTGCTTTATTAAGTTAAATAGAACTCTTAGCACACACTTCTCAGATCTCCACTCAATCTTGGACTGCAAACACCTGAGTATTGCAGTCATCCATTTAGACTATCTCGGGTGAAACTGCACAGTACACTTTGTGTGCTATGTTGCCTTCTGGTTTACCAAGAGGGCCAATAGTTTTAGAGGCTTTGTTGGAACCCCAATAGACTTGAACCCTGGGTCAATTATGTTAAAGGTGGAAACTTAGATATTATAACCAACAACCTCCAATGGAAGCATGCAAGTCTGAACAAGATTAATTTATTTCCCTTCTACAATCTGGCACCCATATCTTGCTGAATTGTGCACCACCTAGCTATAGAGATCCTAGGAAATTCGACCTCTTCATATATGACCTCCAAACCCTTGAGAATGGTTGTATAACTTTATATCTGGGGATGTGGAACACATACGATGAGATCCTTCAGTTGTATTGTTATATCTAACCCTACAACTCATTGAATCACCAAAAGAAAATGCACCCTCCTTCATAAATTCGCCCATCCAAGAGAAATAATAAATATGCAGAGAAAACCCCTTAAGAACTAATGAGAAAAGGCACTATGATGATGGAATATCCTTGTGGAATAATTTTGGCCTCAAATCTTCCTTTCTCTAGTCATATCAAACTCTTTCTTCTCCAACAATGTTCCCTATCTACAGAAAATCCCCCAAACTTGCATCGTGCTTTTGACAATACACTTCAGAACTTGATCTGAAACTGAGTAGAATGGTGAGGGTGGGATATTTCACCACCTTGACCAAGCTTGGATCAGGAATAGAGGAATATTTCACCTCCTTGTTTATCTCTAGGGTTTGTTTACTCAAAACCCTGAAAACATCTAAGTTGTAGAGCTCAAAGATGCAAAATGAGAAATGACATGAATGAGGAGTGAGGCACACTCCTTTCGTTTTCTACCTCCATCTTCTATTTTTCACTTAAATTAATTAATTGTCTTTTAAATTTATTCACTCTATTTCCTCATCTTATCCAATTAGCTTTTTGTTTTCCTTTTTTCTAAGGTCACTTTAATAATATAACCTTTAGCTCCTTAGTGACCATTTTTGTGATTCTTAGTCCCCTTTATCCATGAGACTATAGTCTAGAGGGGAAAACTAGACTACTAAGTATCTCAAGCCCTCCTGTCAAGAGGAGGGGAACATTACAGTCTCCCCTACTAGGAATTGATTTCCCATAAGCAATTCTAAATCTGTCTGTTGGAGAACCTGTTCACTTTCCCAAGTGGGCATCCTCTATAGGAAAATTCTTCCATTTGATCAAATATTCCTTGATGTCCTTGTTCCTTAACCTTTTCTCTCTCACCCCCAATATCTCCTCTGGAATAAATACCAATTGTCCTTCTTCATCTACTGGAGGTAATCCCTCATTAGCTACAATATGCTGCCCCAATGCCCTTTTAAGACATGATACATGGAAGACATTATGGATTTTACTCCCTTGTGGTAACTCTAACTCATATGAGACTGCCCCCACCTTCCTTTTAACCATGTATGGCCCATAAAAGTGGGGTTTGAGATTCTCAATACCGTTTTTATTTATGGATTCTTGTCTGTATGGTTGGAGCCTCAAATTTCCCCCACCTCAAAAGTGCGCTCCACTCTATGTTTATCTGCATATAACTTTTGTTTGTTTTGAGCCCTTTGCAAATGATATTTGAGCTCTTTAAGTATGTCCCAGTTTTCCTGTATCCACTCCTTAGCCATAGGAGCTCTATTGTCTCCAAACATAATCTCTACAAAAGTGAGGGGGTCATAACTATATAAATCTTTGAAAGGAGACATGCCAATGGGCATGTGGTAAGTGGTGTTGTCGAAAAATTCACCTAAGTGTAGCCACTTGACCCATGCTTTATGTTTCCCTGACACATAATTTCAGAGATATCCCTCCACCCACTTGTTGACTATCTCAGTTTGACTATCTATTTGTGGATGATAGCTAGTGTTGGGGGTCAATTATGTACCCACTAGTTGAAATAACTCCTGCCAAAAGTGCTCATGAATCTACTATCCCTGTTACTCACAATCGTCTTGGGCAACCCATGCAACTTGAAGACTTCTCTGAAAAATAATTTTTCTACTTGAGATGCGCTATAGTCCATGGAGATGGAAAAAAAAGTGAGTAAACTTGGTCAAACGATCTACTACCACAAAAATGATATCCTTACCTTGTGCCTTGGGTAGTCCTGTAATGAAATCCATGGATATACTTTCCCATTTATGCTTTAGAATGGGAAGAGGCTGCAATAGACCTATTGGGTGGGTGTGTTCATCCTTGTTCTATTGGCATGTGATACACTCCCTGATGTGGCACATGACATCCTCTTTGAGACCTTTCCAAGTGAATCTTTCTCTTATCAGTCTATATGCTTTAAGGAATCCTTGATGCCCTTCTAGTGGTGAGTTACGAAATGATTGAAGCACCCTCTTCTTGAACAAGGATTCAAGGACCAAATAAATCCTCCCCTTATAATATATGATGTCATATATAATCACGTACCTTCCCATCCAACACTTCATATGCAAACTTATTTTTTGAATACTCTAACAATAGATGTGATTTCCAATCAACTGATATATCTGACATGGAATAGATTGAATGTATTCTAGACAAAGCATCTACTACCACATTATTTTTTCCCTTGACAAATTCTATGTCAAAGTTATAGGCCTGAATCTCACTCACCCACTTTTGTTGTCTCTCATTTAGGTCCTTCTTCTCTAGGAAGTACTTGAGGTTGTTATGATCTGTCCCGACCACAAATTTCATCCCCACCAAATATTGTCTAAATTGGGCCAATGCATGCATTATAGCTAACATTTCCTTGTCATAAATTGTGTACAAAAACCCATGTCCTCTTAGGTTTCATCTCTCATAGGTGATATGATGTCTATACTACATGAGT
The DNA here is from genome assembly GCA_009831015.1 of Picea engelmannii. Lineage (NCBI taxonomy): Eukaryota > Viridiplantae > Streptophyta > Pinopsida > Pinales > Pinaceae > Picea > Picea engelmannii. The sequence goes on along the minus strand of ML789377.1, from coordinate 673,738 downwards.
ACAACTCCAATCCCCTCACTTGATGCGTCACACTCCAAAATGAAGGGTTGAGAAAAACCTAGTAAAGATAACACAGGGCAAGTGCTCATTACCTTCTTCATTTTGTCAAAATTCAACCGTGACTCATTACTCCATTTGAATGAGCCCTTTTTGGTCAAATTAGTCAAAGGTGCGCATAACTGAGAGAAACACTTAACAAACCTTATGTAATAGCTGCAAATACCAAGAAATCCCTTTATCTTTGTAAGTGTTTTAGGTGTGGGCCAGTCAATTATAGCTTGGATCTTTTCCTAGTGAATCTATACCCTTTTTTACCAAATGATATGTCCCAAGTAAAGAACTTCAGTCATTCCAATTTCACATTTTGATTCTTTGGCATACAATGATTATTCCTCCATGATGCTTAAGACCTCATCCACATGCTTAAGGTGATCTTCCCATGTCCTACTATAAATCAACAAGTCATCAAAGAATACTAGTAGAAATTTCCTCAACTGTTTGTTAAATACATGGTTCATGCAGGATTGGAAGGTGGTTGGTGCATTGGTAAACCCAAATGGCATGAAAAGGAACTCATAATCCCCATAGTGACATCTAAAAGTTGTCTTGTGCACGTCTTGTTCTCTCATTCTTATTTGATGGTATCCAGAGTGCAAGTCAATTTTGGTGAAGTATACTACGCCATGCAGCTCATCTATCCAGGGAATGGGATACCTATTTTTTATGGTTTTATTATTTAGATCTTTGTAGTCAATTCAAATGTGTATGGTACCATCTTTCTTCTTGACCAATACTACTGAAGATGCAAAAGGGCTAGAACTTGGTCTAATGTGGCCCATATCCAATAACTCATTGAAGGATTTTCAATTTCATCCTTGAACTTCTTGGAGTGCCTGTATGGCGTAGTGATAACTGGTTTGGCCCCTTCCTCTGACTCTATGATGTGCTCAAATCCCCTATCCAGAGGTTTCCATGGGGGAATAGGCCCAAAAACCTTCCTATGCTTATCAATTATTCTTTGTATGTCACTTGAATAGGTATGGTGATTTTATTGAGCATTTTGAGTGACCACCATACACTCTATTGCATAAGCCACGTCCCCATGTCTAAAAAATGCTTCCATGCGCTTTACTGAAGCAACCTTGGGTGAATTTTCTGTCATTCCCTTCAATGTCACCATTTTTCCTTCTTGTAATTGGTAGTAATGGGTCCCAAGGTGCTAATCCATTGAACTCCCAATATCACATTAGTGTCTGGAATATCCATCACATATAAGTCTTGATTTAAACTGTACCTTCCCAGGATGATATTCATTTGGGGAATATACATGTCACAAGCCATGGTGTTCCCACTTGCTACCTCCACCATAAATCCATCAAAATCAACAATGGGTAGATATCTCTTTCTCATCAAGGCCACATCAATGAAGTTATGGGAAGCTCCACCATCAATCAACACTGTGACCCTTTTCCCTTGGAGAACTCCTCTTATCCTGAATGTACTAAACTTTTTCACCACACTGATGGATGTTATAACCACCTTATTAAGCCCTGGTTTCTTGCACACTGTCTCCTCTTCACCTTCCTCTTGTATATGCTCTTCATTGGTTGGAGTTACTTCCATTTTATGAATGTGCCCCAAACTCATCTTCCTCCTCCTCACTATCTCAGAGTACGTCAATGCAGTGTATCTTTCCCTTTCCCATACATCTATGCCCTGGCTCCCAAGGTTCTTTGCAAGTAAAACATAGTTGTTTATGTTGGGTATGTGTTATATTATTTGCATGTGTGTGTGTGTGGGCACGTTAGATTCAACAAATACGTCTGACGATCCCAACTTCCTTCGCCATTTATGTCATGTGCACCAGGCGCTTTCCTGGGGGGGTCCTAGGGGGGGCCAGGATTGGTGTAATACCCTTGTTTCCCCTAGATTGTAATTAATCATTAATTATTATCACCATGCTATGGGATGGGAACAATGTAAATGTATTATTGTTTATATTTCCAATAACTGACTATGGGGGTGAAGCCTAAAAGTACTGGCCATTATATCACTAGAGGAAAGAGTGAGGAAACCATAGAGAGGGTTCATTATGTCAAAATTACCCAAACTCTGTTGAAATAATAATCTCATATGAATTCCAAGGAAGAATCAATAATGAAAGAAGGAATTATGGTTGAACAATCAACTACCCCCATGAATGGAAGCATGGAGGGTTTGATTGAGGAGACATAATATTACCAACCCAAAGTACCACAGGGTGCAATTTTCCTGCAGGCCCAGACTGAACCGAGTTTTCTTTTGACATAAGGAACAAGATAGGTCCAGAACCTTCCCGAGGAGGAGAAAGGTGTGAAAGAATACACACAAAGGCAGAAAAAAAGAAAGGAGACCAATCCCACAGGGGGGCATGCGACCCAGACATGCAAAGAAAGAGAGAAAGAGTGCGATAGGCTCTCCAACTAAGAAAAAGAATGAGAATCTCGATAAGATGTTTTGGTTACTGGATAGAACAAGAGAAAATATCTCTGAGAATTTGCAAAAGAACATGACTTGAGCAGGAGATTGCGATCTTGATGCCGAGGGAGCATTTGATAAACCTCGCAGAGGCCGTGATAGAGAGAGATCTATGAGGAATTGCAAGAGTTGTTGTGATAGAGAGAGAGTCTCTGAGAAACTATAAGAGTTCCCTAGTGATATCATGGCTTGGCATGAGGGTGGCCAAAGAGATAAGAATGAATGCTTCTGAGCCTATGGTTGGGTGGAGAGGATAGCACCCATAGTCAATTGATTGATGATCGACTGTAATAGATAAGTACTTAGTTTACCCTGTGTACTTGGATTGAAATGCATGTTTTGAATTTCTAAGTTTGCTCATCTCTGAGTTAATTGGGTAATGCTATGTTATCTATTTTTGGATTTATATGTTTGTGTGTGTATTTCATGGTTAAAGGAAATGAACTGTGATTTTATTGACCATAGACCCAGTTTCATGTATGTTACAAGGAAAATATCTCTATGGCTAGGGGTAAACCACCACATACAAAAATGACTGCAGAAATCAACTCTAATCTCATATATGCTATATCATTAAATATGATAACGAGACAAGATAAAGAGCCTACCTCATCCAGATGTTCGATGAAGTCCACCGTTGAGCACTTAACTCAAAGCAATACACCTGCAACTTGTCCTCAACAACCAAGAAACGTAAGCATATGGTGATAACATATAAGTTTATCACATTTAATAGCATAATCCATCAACATTCATAACAAATATGCCCATGGAATAACAATTCAAATATTTGCAAGATATTAATTGGACGAGAAAAGACTATTTCTATTAAAATGTAATCAACAGAAGTGAATGAATTACAAACTTCCACGTCGACAGGGTTCAGAATCGAGAAACCAAGTCCCTTCCAGTTGGGCCTCCACCACTTCAATCCTCCACCAAAGGCAAGCTCATATAAGAGAGACAATGAGGTTCTCAATCAAGTAGGGAAGAGCTTAGGGGCTGAACAATGTGTTCAGACTTGAAAGGACAAAGGGATGCAGACTTAATAATTTTTCCAGAGTAACTTTGTTCTCAAAGTTGAATTCTTCTCTTCATTTCCATAGCTTGGATATGGCCCATTTATAGCCTTCAAGTGGAATTGAAGGGCCAATTCATAATGTTTCTAGTATATGGAATGTCAAGGATCATGGATCCTGTGACGTGACATGGAAACCCAACACTATTTTTTAATTTTGGGCACAAAACCCGATGTACGCGGGTTGTAGTGGTGAAACCTGCGTATACACATGTTGTAGAGTAGTTAGGGTGAGTATATGTGGAAAAATATTGTTTTTAGCTCTGGGATTTGCAAAAAGGGACTTCAAGTCTGCATAGGGAAATGGAAAAAGGCCTTCTGAGAAAATTTGCATAAGGTGAGGAAAATCTTTCTATAACATATGCTCTCTGATGTGTGAGGTCAGAGGAGTATCTGTGATGGCCAAAATAAATTATAATACCCAGAAGTGGAGTAATGGAGACCCAGCTAGAAGAACTAGTTTCTCATGAGAATATTACAATATGTACCAACTTTGCACACATGGCTGCCAATTTGAATTACACTGCATATCCATGTGAAAATACACCAAACAACTGTTCATGGCCATGAATAGGAAATACAAAGGTGGATACATGCCAAAGTTTGTCATAGTCACGAACAAGGCCTAGTAAAACCAGTATCAAAATCAATCTAAAGATATCTGTATATAATGGACTACAATCTGATCCCCCATGATCATTGAAGTCACATAAGTACTGGTCCAATGAAAGATAACAACAACTCAGGAAAACTGCGACTATGAAATGATGTCTTCAATTATTCTACACTATCTGCCAAAGGTGCAAGCCTACATTGTGTGAATAAAGGAGTTGAGGTCAAACACAATGAGACTTCATTTGATTACCGATCATTAAGGTATATCGTTAACAAACACGAGACAACCTACCGATAATGAAAGTAGGTATCAAGGAACCGAGTACATTCTCACAAGTGTGAATAGAGGTGTCAGGGTAAAACACTTGGAGAATCCATCAATCAGGGGACATTGATGTATTCTCAACTGTCGATGGCGGGAGAACCTGCCACTAATGACTGGAAGCCTCTAGGTACTCATAGGACTCGAGGTCTTGTTTCCAGAATAGATGAGCTGAAGTCGATGGAAGGAGACCCACTGAAAGGAGAGCATTGATGCATCTCTCATAATTCAACATGAGGTACAAAGCAAAAGCTTGATGATTTGGAGGAAATCAGACGAAGAACATGTTCACAAACCAACAACCCTATGCATATTTCGTGTGTGACAGATGCAAGTGGTACACAAAAAATACCCTCTGAATAGCTACCAATAAGTAAAACTGCTGACAAAGGCGAGGAAACCACCAATAAGGCTAATGGCATCCAAGACACTGCATGAATCCCAATGTGTGAATATATTTCTTGTTGTCGAACACAAGGGAAACCCCCCAGTTAGCGACCAATGATGAAATGTCGACTGTTGGGTTCAAGGTTACCTACCAATGATGAAAGCATGATTAGGGTGCATAATAGGACTACAACTTTGTGTAACTCTAAGACACACTGAGGGTATGGCTGACATGCAAAGTCAATAGTTCTGAGGAATGGCCAACACAGGTTGATAGACATCATTTGAACAAGAGCACGAGACATATGGAAGACTCATGCAACATAGACTCAATGATGAAACTTTGATATGTAGGAGGAATCAATCAAACTCTCCATAGGGACTGGAAGAATAACTAGTCGGGGGAGTAAACTCTATGTAACGAGCTCAACTTCCTAAGGTCATGCTAAACCTAAAATTTTGATGAAAAGTGGACTAAAAATTTTTGTGCTCTATTCAAAGGCGACAAGACTGCTGCCAATATAAGATAATATTCTTTTCCCGCCCGTCTTTTTTTTGTTTTTTCATAGTCAAATGAATGCTATGATACAGAGGAGAAAACGAGTGTCGCAAGTAAGCAACTAATTCCAGCAATGGAACATACCTATGCTCAATGCAAGGAGGTGCATGCAGTAGATGGAAACTCCGGGGAATGTTTCCTCTTGGGTATAGGGTGTCAAGCTGCAAAGGATATAAACAAGGCTCTTCTTGGCTGATGATGCAAACTGCTGAGGTGAAAGAATTATAACGCAAAAGAGAGAACTGGAAATAGGCTCAATATTGCAAGCAAGAGAATGGGATGCAATTACAACTTAACGCCAAAAAATGTCCTCTTATGATTCATAATCTTAGTCTACTTGGTTTGAAAAAGGGGTAAACTTACACCAAATAGACATCCTTTCAAATCCAATTTACGAGTGTGAAAGAGACAAGTTCACTCGACAATCTTTTCGCTTTTTGAGAGAGTCGAAAAAGAGCTTAAATCAGACTTGTTGGGAGTCCTCTAGGTATAGTTCAACATGTTTATGAGTATGAAATGAGGTTCAAACATAAAGTCATGTATTATCTATAAGGGACTCCCGATCCTACGGACAAAAATCTATGCATGGGCACCAAATGAAGTAGGGGATCTAACTGGGGTACCCATGTTTGGTAAGTCTCTACCATTCAATAACGACACTTCTAGTTGTAGATAGAAGGTTCTATGTCGCTATTAAATGGGTTCGTACCTATGACATATGAGCTGCAGTCATAGGATGATGCAAGTGTGCATGATGGATTGGATACGTATTCTATATGTCGGGTGACAAAAATACCTGTCCAAAGTTACGAATGGGTGACATGGCGCTGAAAACCGCAATAATCCCTTGATAAAACCACCAAAACCAACTCCATCCACTGTTGTATTAGTCCATTAGGCCAAAATATTGTACGAAACTATGTAAAGTGGGTAAAAATTTGCTACAAATAGTAAAAAAAATCAATTTTACTATACCATTTGTTTTTTTTTACCCAAATAGTGTATTTTGGACCAAATTGCCTCCGAATTTCAACTGGTGATTGCAGGAGCTACGAGAGACGGAATCAACAACTGTTTGTACCAGGTAATTCATCTTTCTCCCCTCTTTCTTTCTATTGGATTAAAATGTGTAATTAGGCCTGTTTTTTTAAGTTATTTAGGGCTCAACTTAGAAACTAAGGTGTATGTCGGCCACAAATTATCGGGTCGTGTATACGCTTACCTATACGTGACCGTTTGAAAAACAACCAGCATATAATCAGCCCTATAAATGACTGTGTACACTGTAGCTTTCATACATGCCCGTGGATAATGTTTTTTAAATGTTGCTAACTCAAAAAATGGTTTGAATCTTGCAGGATGGTGCTAGAGTGGAGAGAAAGAGAGCATGAAGAGGTGGATGTTGCATTGGACAGAGATCTAGGGGCCTAAATGGAATTAAAAAGATGTGGGCTATACAATTTTTGGGCTTTCAAAGGTATGCGGGCTCAAGTGAGACTACTTCAGCTACTTGTGAACTACTGGGATCCAAATACTGAGACCTTCAACCTTGATGGATAACCATTGAGGATTGAAGTTGAGGACATCTACTTCTTGACGGGATTGTTGCACCGGGGTGAGGTGGTCAAACTCAAATCCCGGGGAGCTGGGAGTGGCATGAACATAGAGGATTACATAGCCACTTATTGCATTGCAGGGATTGAGAAGGTAGGGAGCCAACTCCCAATCAGAGTGATCAACAATCTGAGTCTCAAGATTGTTGTCCTAGTGTTGACACAAATCATAGGTTTGACCTATTTGCATCAGGAATTGAGGATACTTATGTTCTATTCAGTGGAGTTCTTGTGACCCACAATTTACGAATGGTGCACCTCACTGCTGGCCAACATGAAGAGCCAGCTGACAGACTACAAACTCGGTAGAAAGAGGAACTTCGGGTTCGCGTCTATCCTTTGTAGTTTTTTATTTGAGCGGGTTCCAGGCTTGGGCCCTAGAGTTGATATTGTTCCACATGGACCTCGTGATCTATCCATGTAACGGTGGACCAAGGTGATGAGGCAGAAGGGGGATGGTAGTGTTAGAAAAACAGGACCGTGGAGCAATAAAGTAAAACAAATGTGGAAACAAAACACATAAGATACACAATACAATAGAGACATAGATTTATGTGGTTCACCCAGTGTGGGCTATGTCCACCAGAGAAATTTCCAAGTCCTTCCTTTATTATTATCCATCATATGAAGGGATACAACCTACAACAAGCCCGCTGTAACTTCCTCTTCTTTCTTTCACAGTCTCCTATCTCATAATACAATATTCACCATCAACCATAGCCGCAATACATTTCCCTCATAAAAGAGGGTTGCCTTCCAGGGCAAAAAACCCTAACATAATATCTACCGTTAGATCTGCGACCTTATAATGAATGGTCCAGATTTACAATGAAATTACAATATACATTTACAAGACAATTTTTCCTTCGGGGGCTTCACCCCCGAACCCCCACTGGGGGCCCGCTTGCCCCAGACCCCCCAGCCGGGGGGATAGCCCCCCCGGACCCCACAGAGGGGGTACCCCCCCTCTGCACTCCCCCGCGTGGAAGAGTTTACATACTTCTGGGGTGTAAATACTTCATGGGGTATAAACACGGCTGAAAGCAAGGACCTCTGAATCAGGAAGATAATCAGGCTCCACAACCATTAGGTAGGGTGCCAACACCATACAACGATGAGTTTTTCTTTTGGTGGATTCGACAGGTGATGGATTTGGAGGAATACCATTATGCAGGGATTGACTTTAGAGGAGATCTAGACATGCCGTTACCACCAGGTTCTGCCTACGGAGATAGAGGTATGCCAATATTTTTTGAATATTTCATTTTTTTTGTATTTTTGTATAAGAAAAGAAAAATATTTTTGGATGATGTTAAGTATTAACTAAACATGTGTGTGATGCAGACGTGGGTCCACGAAAGTCGAACGAACTTCCACGACACCGACGGAGGCACCGGGGGGATGAGCCAACGGGAGGGGACGCTGATAGAGTGCTTCAAAACGTGTAGGGAAACCTGTCTTGTTTGATGCAGAGTATTCCCATGGTTCAGGTGGAGGATCTTCCAGAGGCGATGCAACGATAGGTGGTAGGTGTGCCCCGTGCTTGGGTACGACTCTTTCTGCGTCTTGCAAACTCCATAGTATACTATCATGACATTGATCCAGTGCCACAGGCGTAGATGTCGTGACTATTGTATGATCGACCGTATATATATATATATATATATATATAT
>ML789377.1:618053-664912 GCA_009831015.1 Picea engelmannii | reverse complement strand
AATATATATAAAAACATTTATCTTTGGCTTTACTTATGTTACAATGTGTACATTGATGAAAGTGTTTTCTCTGCTTTAGTTATGTGACAAATTCTAATCTAAAATAAAATTAGCATATGCATCGGATACATAATTAGAACTTCTAGGTATGTGATGATAAGTAATCAAATCAAAATGTCATTCTAAAAGTCAGAAATGTCAGACTAGAGTAGGGTCACACACACAGTAACTGCCTTTCAACTGACATACTACTAACTGAGAGTCCAGGCGAACTTCTAAAGAGAGAATACTATGTGAAATGGCATCGCGCAAAAGTTCTATAATGATGCTATATTTGGCCACGTTATTCATGGATGGCTCTAGGTAAACGCCACTTGAAGACACCAGTAGACCCTCAGGTGAGTAAACAACCCAAGCGACGTAAGCCAAGTTCCTTGTATGACGAATGGCCCCGTCTGTGAATCCTAAGTAGAATGAAGACTCCTTTGACATCTGCCAACCAAGGGAAAACTTGATAAGCAAGCTGAAGATAAAAACAAAGGGAAAATATATATACACTAAAATACATTAGTATACAAAGAGTTACGCCCAAGCCTAGGGTTCAAGAATAATATCTTTTCAAATAGAGCCCATTCCTTGGCTCAACCATCATGTTCCCTTCATAATATTCTAATTCATAGGCTCATTTTTCTAAGACATGTCGCACGATATAGGGACCATGCCACATGGGTTTGAACTTGCCTGCCCCTAGTGGTTCTTTGTCTTGATCATATAGAAGGACCAAGTCACCCTCAGTGGTGTACTGTCGAGGACAAACAAAATTATCATATTGGACCTTGACACATCTTTTATTCGCTTCGATAGCCTTGGAGGCATCTCGACGCTGCTCATCTAGACTCTCTAGGTGTACAAGGCATTTTTCAAGATCAGAAGTGTCAAGTAGGAGTGCAACTGACAATCTAAGAGAAGGGATTTCACATTCAATAGGTAAGATTGAATCCACACCGTGTACTAACTGGAAAGGAGAAAAATCGGTGGAAGTTTTGACCGAGGTTCAGTATGCCCAAAGTGTTGGATAAAGCATGATATACCAGTCAAATTTGCTGACAGTTTTCTACAAAATGTTATTGAGAGACTTGTTTACGACCTCTACTTTTCTATTTTCCTCGAGGTAGTAAGGGGAAGAATGACCATGTCTAAACCCCAAATTTGATGCTAATTATTTCATCATTTCATTCTGAAAGTGACTGCCATGATCAGTGACAATCTCACTCGGGATTTCAAACCTGGCTATAATTTGATTGAATACGAAGAAGGCAACAGTATTACCATCGGATGTAACTATAGACATGGCCTCATCCCACTTAGTAAAGTAGTCTACAACCATGATAATGTTTTCATGCCCCCCAACCGAAGTTGGGTTGGAATCCACAAAATCCACCCCCCACTTGGTGAAGGGACCGACAATGAGGACTAGATGGAGAGGGGTTGGATGCGAGCACATTTTCTGAGTGAACACTTGGCAGGGGTGACACTTCTTATCCTCTTCGATGCAATATTTAAAAATAGATGACCAAAAATAACTAGCTCACAAAATTTTATGGGTTGTCGCAAGCCTGGATACATGACCACCACAAGCCCCACTATGACAGTCGTTTAGAAAATACTCATATTCTTAGTGAGTCAAACAACGACATAAGATATTGTCTACTCCTCAGTGATATAGTGTATCACCGACGATAAGGTAGTTCTTAGCTTGGTATCATAATATGTTGTTGGTCATCTCGTGAGAGATGTTGAGGAAAATTCAAAGTTTGAAGATAAAAAGAAATATCTCCATACCAGGAGTTCGATGATGAGACAAGGAAAATGTGTTCATCTGCAAATGAATCAACATGAATGACATCCTCATCTAACTGAGGGAAATCAGATATTAACTTTGCAAAAACTAGTGACTTTTTGGACTTCACAAAAGCGAAATCGAGATCGAATTCTTGTAGAATGACAAACCATTTATTGTAATTTCGTCCTATGATACGCCTCGTAAGGACGTATTGAAATGGATTGACATCGACAACCACAATAGTTTTTCAAAGCAATATATAGTGTCGTAATCGTTGGACTATGTGAATGACAACCAAAGATAGCTTTTTAACATGAGAATATTTAGGTTCATGTTTGACTAAGTTTCGACTAAGATGGTAAATGATGTGCTCATGGAGCTTGTCATCCTCCTAAACCAACACTATACCAATCATCTCTTCGTACACAACGACATAAAGAAAGTAATCTGTACCGTAGTCTGGAGACTTCAGTAGAGGCATCGATACCAAGGCTTTCTTCAAAGCATCGAAGGATTCCTGGGCTTGCTCATACAAGATAAAAGGAGTGTCCTTCTTTAGTAGACACATGAAACCCTTAGTAATATTGGCATAGTTCACTATAAACCGTCGCAAAAAATTATCTTTCCCATGTAAACCTTGAATTTGATGAATAGTGCGCGGGGAGGCAATCGAAGTATTGCCTCAACCTTTAACGGATCTACCATGATTCCATTCTCATAGACTAAAAATCCTAGAAGTCGACTTGAACTAATGAAAAAGATGAATTTATGAGGGTTCAAATGGATGCGATAATGGCAACATCTTTAAAAATCTAGTCGAAGGTGTTTAGGGTGATCCACTCTCTTATGGGAGTGAGCAACGAGATCGTCAAGATAGGCTTTGACTATGTGCTTGAGATCGTGAAATGGGAAGGTCATAGCTTGTTGGAAGGTTGCTCCGGCATTCTTATGGCCAAAAGGCATCTTTCGGTATGCGAAAGTACCCCAAGGGAAAATAAATGTCGTCTTATGTTGGTCCTCGGGTTTAATCTGAATTTGGTTATACCCTTAAAATCCATCCATAAAAGAAAAAACTTCGCTTCTTGCACATTGGTCAAGGATATGATCGATGAAGGGTGTCGGGAAGTTGTCTTTGGGACATGCTTTATTCATGTCTCAAAAATCCATGCATACGCGGATGGTTCCTTACTTTTTATTCACAGGAAATGGATTGGATACCCATTCAGTCAAGGGAACCGAGTAGATAAATCCAATATTAAGTAGTTTTTCTACCTCTGCTTTAATAGCAGGGGCCTTCCTAGGATTGACAACTCTAAGTCATTGTCGACTAGGTTTGGCATCTAGGTAGGGTTTAATCTCATGTTCAACAATTCAAGGATCTATTCCTGTTATCTATTCATATGACCAAGCAAATACATCACAAAATTCTTTGAAGAGATCGGTGTAGATCAAAATTTCTTCCAGCGAACAATCTGCATCGATGTATACATTTTAAATCTTGCCAGGGATACGCGAGATATCGATTGTGACGGTAGAGGAGATACTTGCCATGTTTCCTTCGGCATAAATGTCGTGTGTATTAATTGGAACTATGACGTGACCGAATTTCTCGCTCAAGGTACATCTAAAATCATCTTGTTCGATTCTGGCAAGCTCTGGGAGAAAATAAGAGAAATAAATCTTATCATCCCATGACCTGTCAGAACCATTCATGGCCTCTATGATGGCTTCATCTGAAGGTAAAGTCTCATCGAGGCAGTCATATGAAGAAGACGATGAAGTGGCCCACACGGGCTCTAGAACAGGATCCTCCTTGTCTGTCTACGAGGTAACAGGATCCAAATCGACGGAAGAGTCAAGAACAAATTGATACACTATCTCTATTGTCGATAGTGGCATGGCCATTACAGTATGTGACTGATCCTCACAAGATGCAATCAAGGAAGGTAGGATCCAAGGATTGTTAAATACAAAGTGCGGAAAGGAATGGACCTCTTTGACAAAGCAGACGTACTGGACATGTTGTATATATGATGAACCAGTGCCATGAAGTCGAAGGTACCCATAAAGGATGAATACATTTTGACACCGATATTCTCAGTTGTCGGATGAGAATTTTCGATCACGGGGATCGACGGTCCAACAGATACATTGGGGCTAGCATACACAAAGGAAAACTGGTCGATCGTCACAATATTCCCATCATGAGGAAAGAAAAGAGTGCGTAAGACGAATGATATGATTGCAGTCATAGCATAAGTCCAATTGCATCCTAGTAACAGCTTATAGTTGAGGGGCGCATCAACCACCTCGACATCCACCTCTACCGTCTTCCCATGTAACTAGACCAGGAAGGCAGGAAGAATACCGCGAGGGTGGAAGGAATGATAGTCAAAATAAGTCCACATGGTCAGAGACCGAGAAAGGGTCGGAGATTCAAGGACTTTCCAACAGACTAGGGACATCACACATGTTGCAGCGCCTTCACCAACAACAGTACATTTGATGGTATACCTTGAGTGACCCACGTGGATTTGGAATGCCACATGGTAAGGAAAGCAAGGCTTCACATATGTGACATCAAACTTGATAACTTTAGAGCCACAAGGGTCTAAATCTCCTAACACATATAACAAGGCATTACTTTGTGAGGGACACGTCTAGAGTACCACCAGAGCTGACATCGCACAAGGGGTTTGACCCAGATCCTCAAAAATAGAGTAATTCTAGGAAGCTCTAGCATTAGGATTGTGGGTAGATAACTTGAGTACTCCTTTCGTAATAGGAGGCAAGGGTTTTGGTTTTTCAATCTGTAAGGGAATCTCTGAAGGAGGGGGAGGCTCTAGACTAGGTACAGTCTATGGATAACTAAAAGCATGAGACCGAGTGGCTACATTAACCTCAGATTAACCATATTGATGCATAAAATGTCACTTCCTTGCGTCGGTGGGTTTTGACTCCCACTCGTCGCATTTTTGGCATTTGAGGAGCTCAAGGCCATGTGATGATTATGTGGAAAAGGATTAGTCAACACAGGGGGAGGTAGAGATAAAAGCCTCGCAACTTCCGCAAGTTTGGGGCATAAGTGGGTAAGGTGATCGTCTGTACAAAGATTGCAGGGAAACTTCACCTTCCATCTTTCTTTCTTTCCCTCACCAACATTATTATTCAACTTCTCATTATTACCGTTGTCCTTGGGTTTATTATTATTCTTCCCACCCCTACGATTATTACTAGTTCCTTTCTTTTTATTCCCTCCTAGTTGTTGGTTACCATTTGGGTTGGTCGATGATTGCACATAATGTACATCTGCCAACTGAGTGGGAGTGGAGAACACAAATGAAGCTGACCCTCCTAGCGATTGTTTTAGAGACAACTATTTCAAATGGCTTGTCACCAAGTCTGCAGATTTTGTTAAAGTTTTTTCTATTATTAGGATACCTTTCTATTTACTAGATAACAATATCATAGACAAGATCACTGAGAGAAACACAATCACAAGAGTACACAAGCATTTATCCTGGGAAACCCTCAAGGGGAAGAAAACCCAATGAAACTTCCTTAATATAGATAGCCAATACAATGCCAAGATAATGAACCAAACAACACAAAAAATCCTCTCCCAAGGATGCGCCTCTCTCTCTATTCCTTCTTCCAGCAATTGGTAACTGCAGCTTCCTTCAATACTTGCGCACTATATGAGTGAGCTGAGTGTGTGTCTAAATGAGGCATTGACCTCTCTTATTTATACGATTCCGGCACGTGTGGAAGTGTCTCTTCACTGGCAGGGTCGACTTCTTCTTCTGGGTGGTTATAACCACCTTTAATATATTCTGGGGCCGACTTCTTATTTATCCTATTACAATTAGGGTTTGACCAATCCACAAAAAGGGATTTGGTCAATTACAATGCCCGACATGATCAATCCACAAAAGGGGATTGATCTAATCAATAATAAATATATTTTATCTTTATCCACAAAAGGGGATAAAAATATTCTTTGCAGTTACACAATATTTTAATAGATTTCACATTGGCAGAGCCTACAATGCCATCGACATGAGGCCCAAGATTTTGTCTAGGGTCATAGTTTGACCTCAGTGCATCTGGAAGAATCTCGTATAACATCCCAGACTGAGCATATATAAGATCTAACTGTTGGGATTTAAAAATTGTGTCTTCCTCATATGCAACCCCGAATGTAGAAACATCCTTCGAAATATAAGGCTGTAGAGACTTATAGAACCAATCTAGTAGGAATTCCATGGGTATGTAGGCCTTGATAAACCTCTTCCATCTACGACACTCCTGGATGTGATCCGAGATATGGGTGGATTTGTCTTGATGTAAGGTCGACAAAATTTCTATGCCAACATCGTAACCAACCGACAATTGGAAGTGGTTGATGAAGACTAAAACCGTCCGATTAAAAGTTTCGTATGTCCCCCTTGGTAGCTCAATGTACCATTTCTCGGCGACCCCCGTGAAGGTGCATTGAAATAATATTAACCGAATAGAATCGTTGTTAAGGGAATTTGAAGAGCACCAAAGGAGAAAAGTAGTGACATGATCAGCATGATCCTCACCAATCTTGCCTTCAAATTTTGGAATATCCGAAGGAAGCTTGGTGGGGATGGGGGGCCATGTTAGATCATGACACACAGGGTCATTCATTAAATTAGACAAGTCTAGCAGATTGAGCATGGCCAAAAAAGGGAGACGGGGTTGCAACATCTGGCCCCAAGCTCCCTATAAAGATTGTTGTCGGGGAATCACAACCCATCCAGGGTTCTGGTAAGAACCATGGACCTGTCCTGGATTGTAAGACCCTCCTCCAAATTGATTCATGAGGGGTTGGTTGGGCACCATTCTAGTAGGAATGTTATGATGAGGGTTGCAAGAATTGCCCCCAGCCAGAGTGGACCTAGGTTAGGGGTTTCCCAAGGTATGAAACTGACCTCCTCTGGGTGTGAATCCGGAGGATGAAGGTGGATTCTTCATGCCAAACGTGTTGGTTGGAATCAATATAGAGGAGGTGGGTGTATAGTATGTACCATAAGCAATATATTTTCCGCTAGGTTGGTTACTCCATCAAAAAGCATTAGGACTAGGATTAGACACAGGGTTAATAGGAGGAAGGCCTCCAACTGTAGGAGTTGTTTGTGGGACATGAGCACCACCAAACGAGAATGGAGTATGTGAATGAGCCATTCCCCCAAGTCCAATACTAGTATTCAGACTAGACACTGGGATGGAGGATGAAAATTGCGATGTGAAATTCGACATACCATAAGAAAAAGGGCTAGAGGCCATAGGGATGGACTGAATATTGTATCCAAATGAGTGACAAAGGGACCCAAAGGGGTTTGTGGATATAGGTTGTGTATTCACTATAGGACGGTCATGAGTGATGATAGGAACCTTCGACACTACAACCATTGTGGTTGAAGGTGTCGAAGGGGTACCGTTAACTATGGTAGGTATGGGAGTTGAAGGACTCCCAGTATCTTTTTGAATCGATTCAGTACTCATCCTTGTATGATCACAAGTATGGTAAGTGGAGGTGTGTGTACCATGTTTGATAACTTTACGCCTTTTAGAAGGCAAAGACTTAAAATGTGGTGGTAATTGTAACAAGAAACAAGACTTGCGGGGAAGCTGGTCTGGCTCCATGATGAATCAACACTCAAGATATACAAAAAACAAATACTAATTCCAACTAGTAATCGAAGAGCACACCAAAATGAAATAAAAAAAAGGCCAATATGCACAGAAATAGGATAAAGTGGCTGAAAGGGGCCTCCCTCCATAAAGTAGGTATGCCTCGCCCAAGAAGGGCCTGAGACTCCCTGCAAAATATCGAAGGTATCAAAATAAGTTATAAGGGCCCTCATGGGATTAACAACCAGTCGGTTAGATCCCTCTGGAGAGGTAATCCTCCATAAAGGTTGTGTGTTGTCTGATCTTTATCTGATCCATGTTACTTGCAGAATAACCCTTGCAAGTAACCTATGTGGTACCTATGTCAAGCAACTAAGAAACCATGATATAATCGATGCACAGACAAACATTCATAAGTCAGGTCTACTGTATGGGCAGGGTAACAAATCCCGAAACCTAGAAATCACTGCCTCTCACAGAGGTAAAGGTACTAGCAAGATCCCCATATATGAATAGATCCCCAGAAATATATCTGACACAAAGAAGGTATTGGGGGGATATCCCCTCAACCAACCTCACGCGACCTCGTGCTTAACTCCGGTGTAAGTGGAGCCTCCTGACGTCACCAATTATACAATGGATTTCACCACTCCCTTAGTCAGACACATATGTTGATTTAATAGACTTGGAGAAGTTTACTCACAAAATCCTATTCTAAGGCTCTAAATCCTAAGCTAGTTTGTGCACCCTAGAAAATAAAATAATTTCTAATCAATTTTAAATTATCAACGTTTTCTTTTAGTGGCCTTGCTTACTCAAAAAAAGGTACGGTCACGAAACTAATGATTTTATGACTCAACAAGTAAAATAAATGAATATGAATAAAATGCAAAGTCCTAACTTCAATTCCCAATAAATGATAAGATTTTCAAAATGCAATTTTCAATTTAGTTCTGCAATTCCAAATAAGATGCAATCTTTCTATACATGTTCTAAGATCAGTGATAAGGACCCAAAAGATCAAATGACAACAATGCAAAATGCTTAATATTTTTGTATTTTCAATATAAAAGAATTAAAATGCAAGGACCAAACAACAACTTGATATAAATATTCTACTGTATGTAAATAGAGACAAACCAAGTAGGATATCAAGAAGCAACACCCATCCCAAGATGAAAGGACAATCAAATGAAAATGATGATGAGAAAGGCACCGCCCGAAAATTCAACCAAATAAAGGTTTCCTATCATTCCATGGACACTTAACAGTCATAACAGAGACCCAAGAAGACTCAACAACCATCAAAACTTACCCAAAAACATCCAACTTAGCAACCAAACATAAAAGGATGATGTACACAACTGTTCAGAAGAAAGCTGCGTATATACGCCTCTTGCAGAAGGATAACGCGCATATGTATGCGACTGTCAGGTAAAAACCCACATATATGTGTTAAAACACTTCCAAGCTAAGGAGAAGGCTAAGAAACTCAGACTCAAAATGATCAATATAAACGAGAGCAATCAAAAGAGAAAAACACTCCAAACCCTGAAAATAAGATTCTATCCACATTATGGTCGCCAATTCTGTTACGAGGAAAATCTCTCTATGGCTAGGGGTAAACCACAACCGACGAAAATGATTGCAGAAATGAAATCTAATATCATATATGCTATATAAGAAAATATGATAACGAGACAAGATAAAGATCCTACCTCATCCAGACGTTCGAAGAAGTCCATCGTTGAGAACTTAACTCAAAGAAATACACCTACAACTTGTCCTCAACAACCAAGAAACACAAGCATATGGTGATAATATATAAATTTAGCACATTCAATAGCATAATCCATCAACATTCATAACAAATATTCCCATGGCATAACAATTCAAATATTTGTAAGATATTAATTGGACGAGAAAAGAGTATTTCTATTAAAATGTAATCAACATAAGTGAATGAATTACAACGACACGGTTCAGAACCGAGAAACTAAGTCCCTTCTAGCTGGGCCTCCACCACTTCAATCCTCCACCAAAGGAAAGCTCATATAAGAGAGACAATGAGGTTCTCAATCAATTAGGGAAGAGCTTGGGGGCTGAACAATGTGTTCAGACTTGAAAGGAGAAAAGGATGCAGACTCAATATGAAGTGAATAATTTATCTAGAGTAACTTTGATCTCAAAGTTGAATTCTTCTCTTCTTTTCCATAGATCGGATATGGCCCATTTATATCCTTCAAGTGGAATTGAAGGGCCGAGTCAGAACGTTTCTAGTATATGGAAGGTCAAGGATCATGGATCTTGTGACGTGACATGGAAACCTGACACTATTTTTTAATTTTGGGCACAAAACCCGATGTATATGTGTTGTAGTGGTGCAACCTGCATATACACATGTTGTAGAGTAGTTAGGGCGCGTACATGTGGAAAAATATTGTTTTTATCTATGGGATTTGCAAATAGGGACTTCAAGTCTGCATAGGGAAATGGAAAAAGGCCTTTTGAGCAAATTTACATAAGGTGAGGCAAATCTTGCTATAACAATGTATGCATGTTTACACTTCCAGTTCTTTTGGGCCTCCTGGAAAAAGGGTCTGTTAAGCTTAGGAGAGGTTGTGTGAGGGTGCATATAGCCTATGCAAGCTGTGTAGAGGTTAAGAAATCTCTAATTTGTAAATTCTAGGAGAAGTGCAAGAAGTGTTCCCACACTTCATTCAAAGTGTTTGTGAGCTCATAAGGTATAATGATCGTAGAATACATACAAAGGGCGCATAATTCAGACATTTCACCAGTGTGATCGAGGGCTCATGCCCATGTCCTTAACCAATTCATGGCTAAGAGATTTTTGCATAGCCCATGAGAATTTTCGTAGGACCCATATGACCAAGGTCTGTAACTCTGAGCTAGAACTGAAATGAGCTAATCCTTTATGGCTTTAGAACTCTTGGAGTTCGAAGCTTCGGAATGTTACGACCTTACCATTTGTAAACCGACCAAAGGCAATTGATGGTTACAATTACCCACAAGTGTTACACATTATTTTCTTCATCCCTATGACCGTTAATGATGTAAACCTATCTATTTCCTTCAGAGGGTCAGTGGCCTAAGTTCCTGAAGAAAGAAGAGAGAAAAAATTTTCCTGAGAAAAGAAGTTGTATTCTCTTTTGTAAAAACCCTATTAAAGAGGATGTTCACAGGTTGCTCTATAGGCAAGGCATGAGAATGCCTGATTCTCGTAGGCTACACCATAGCTGGATTGAGAGAGGTTCGCAGGTTGCACTATAAGCAGGGTGTGAGAATGCTCATACGTGGGAAAAACGAGCATCTTCTCGATGCTTCTAGAAGGAGAAACTTCCATGGTGAGGTGGCATCCAAATGGTTTGGATCTTACTCGCTTTCATGATTTATTGGAATCATCCTAACCTCCTCACCTTATCCTCTTCAACTTATAAAAAGAGAGGAGCTCTCATGGAGAAAGTTAGCTTTGGAGCTTTTGGGATTAGCTTGGATTGGATTGAGCTTTGAAGATTTTTAGCTTGGCTAGATGAGCCACTTTGTCAAGATAGATTGTGAATATTATCAGATCTATGCTCTTAGAATTCTTGGAGTGGAAGTGTGTGGGGAACGAAGGACAGTTGGAAGGGACCTTACGACATCAAGGCCATGGTTGTAATCTCTCTTTTACATTTAATATGATATAGTAATATGATTCTTTCCTATAAAGCTTGTTGTGTTTTATTGTATGATTCCTTGATCACATATATAGGTTTATATTGAGTTTATGCTATTACTATCACTTTGGTTGGTTGTGTTCTTTTGCAGGATCATCATTGTATGAGTGTTGGAACGGAGCTAGGATGGCAATAGAGAGAGGAAGCGACGTCTAAACGATATGTCACCTATCCCTCTTTAGTTAGTAAATTCAATATTTAAAACTTAAGGAAAGTGTCATGTTATGGTGTGTTTTGTTCTAGATCTAGGTGGATCTAGGGAGATCAGTTAGTGTCCGCACCTACCGATTTATCCAACAACAAAATTGGTGACCATATTGGGGAACAGATTGTTTCCTAGTTAGTCTAGTTTCCCTTGCTTTGATTGCTTGATTTATGGTCTCTGAGTCTATGGGAGATCCATCCAGACTCTCTGGATCTGAAAGTTCACTCAAAATTTTTGTCCTTTTTCCAAATTTTTCTTGATTACAAACCTTCTTGCAATGTACCTCTCTGTGGCCTGTGAGAATCATTGATGTTCGCACCCTATTGTTTAGTTCAGTGCGAACTTCTCGCATCCTGCCTGTATCTAGACTGCGAGAATCACTAATTATTGCACTGTACCCCGCTACCAGGATGTGAACTCATTTGTAAAAGTTTTGGATTAGGTCTTCCTATCTTTTTGATGCCCAGTTTTTCTTTGATCAGCTGGATTGAACTTTTGGAGCCTATATTGATCTATTTATAGTCTGCTTGACATTCTTTGAGTTGCTTTTAGCCATCTTTGCTTCGTTTGGTTTTGAAGGATTAGTCTTTTGCTTTGAGTGTCTTTCAATTACAAAGCGTGTGTTTTCTTTAGAATTGTTTAGGGAAAGATCAGATTTCTTCTGAATAGTTCACTTTAAAAGAAAACTTTTAGTTTGGGTTTCTTTGTTTTAATAAAGTTCATTATTGATTTTAGTGAAATTTTTGAAACAAAAAGATTTAATTTCTTTCTTTATATTAGATTGGGGGCATCCTTGCATTTGAAGTAGTGAAATTGCATGATTCTTGGCATTTTTTGGTCTTAAATTCCGAAAATGAATCGTGCATAGGTGTACAATACCTTTTTCTCATTTCTTAAGAATCTTGATATTGATGAGTTCAATATATTTTGGGACATTGTGCATCTAGGAATGATAAATGTTTTCTCCTTCTCGTAGCGTAACTTTCATCGAAATGAAAAGATTTCATCTTCATCTCTTTTCATAACTTTCGAGTTGGTCAAAACACCATATTGTCCACGCCATTTTCCTTTTGAGTAACAACAACCATAAAATAAAGCGCTTATAAAAATTGATTAGACATTTTTATCTTTTCTGGTAGCAAACCTACATTAGATTAGTTGCAGGGCTTTGAAATAGGTGTGAAAGATAACTTTCCAAAGTTGCAAACAAACATAGAATCTTGAGTTAGGGAGCAGTTAAATCCACTTTTTACATTTTGTCCTGGGAAGCCCTTCTAACACAAGGGTCAATCACGAGGTCACATTGAGACTAGCAAAGTTACTCACCCTGTTTTGTCGGTCTTGGTGTAGAGATTGTGCGTATTATGGGGGTTGCTTGAAGGTATACCCACAATGATGAGTGGAATCCTTTCAAGTTGATTTCGGGCTAGATACCCTGCCCTTGCATGTGGATCGGATTGTCGACTATTTCCCCAGGTATCACTATAGTAATTGATCACCTTAGTGGCCTATCTCTCTAGGTTATTTACACGAGGTGACTGTGGAGGGGAAAGTCTTCACAGTACCTGGAATTGACGTTGGCCAAAATCACTCGGGCTCCTTGGAGGGTATACCCACAATTATGTGTGGGAGATTGCACCAAGGCGTAAGTCTATTAAGCAGGTCGTCAACGTAAATTTTCCACCCGCTCTATCCCAACCCCTTCTTACTTTGTCCCCGCGACGTTGGATTTCATCACCAACTAGTGTGCTCATTGTGAGAAGGTTTTGTTTGCTTGCTTTCTTACTAGATTTTTAGCATGTGCTGTTTGTTTTCCCTAGCAGACTCTAGGTTGGATTTTTGTTTTAATGGCGTCAGTTCCCGGAACAACCAATGAAGGAACCCCTTTTCCAGGGGAACCTTTTATTTTTCCTTCTTACAGAAACATTGGTCCTCCTCATATCACTACTTTGAGCCTTCCAGGTCTCACGATTGGATTACCAGTATGGTTGTTTTCCACTCAAGTAATCCTGAATGTAGTTAGTGCTTCAGTCGCAAGCACTTCCCCCCAAGAGCATCAGCCTCATGTTGATCCTTCACCTTTTTCACCAGTAAGGTCTTCTTCACCTTCTTCGCTTGCAAGGTCTCCTTCCATTTCATCTTCTTCGTCGAGTGAAAGTTATGAAGCTAGTAACCCGGTGAATAAGAAGAAGAAGAAAATAAAGATTAAGAAGAAGAAATATAAACAAGGATCAAAACCTCCAACCATTGTCAAACATGTTGGAAAACAACCAGTTACTATTACTCGTGCTGGGAGTGTTGATGATGTCAAGATCACCCAAACAACTCGTAAGCCCAAGTACCCTTGCAGGCTTTGTAAGAGTAGCCATCTTCTTAAGGATTGCCCTGGTCTATCCAAGGTTATAGAAGCATGGTCTACATCTCCTTTCCAGTCCATGTCATCATCCTCTGAACAACATGTTGACGACCCCCCATCAACCAATCATGATACGGTTGGGAAGAAGAAAAGTAGAGTCAATTTCTCGTGTATGTTATGCAAAGGGAGTCATCTCACTTACCTTTGTCCTCATATGGATGAAGCCTTGAAATTACTGGAAGACATGACTGTTTCACAGCCTCAACTTCCAACTGCTTACCGTAAGATTTCTCTCAACCCTCCAATAGTTGATGGAATGATCACTCCGGTCCCTTCACCGGTCAATCCGGTTGATCATGTTGTCAATCTGGTCACTTCCTTAGTTGAACCAGTTGAAAAAGTGGTTGATCCGATACCATCCTTGGTCAATCCCACTCTCCCCTCATAGAGTGAAACTAAAGCGGTCGATCTGATCCCATCCTCGGTCGATCCCACTCTCCTGTTAGAGAATGTCACCCAAGTGGTCGATTCTTTTTCACCCGTCAACCCCATTCTCCCCTTAGAGAATGAAACCCGAGTGGTCAATATGATCTCATCATCGGTCGATCCTACTCTCCCACTAGAGAGTAAACTCGACACTGCCCACATTTTTCTCGTTGATACAGACTCTACCATGCCGGTGGGTATTTCTCCTTCTCCCGTGGAACCTCCTCCAAGTAATGCGACCATCCTTTTTAATTGGGGTGTGCTAACTGGACCTCATCTTCCCTCTCACATTCCTTTCCAGATTACAGTACAGGTTTGTGGTCGAGACGTTCCTCAGACATTGATAGATGAAGGTTCATCTGTTAGTATTTTTTCCTCTATTGCTTGGCAAGATTTGGGTTATCCTCCACTTGCATCAGTTATGCAGAATCTGTTAGATTTTAACAGAAGAACTAGTCAACCTTTAGGGACCCTTCCTCAATTTCCTGTAACTTTGGGAGGGAAAACTGTCTTCATTGATGTCATGGTAGTCCAAGACCACTTGGATTTTGCTTTACTCCTTGGGCGAGATTATGTCTATTCCATGAAAGATATTGTGTCTACTCTTTTTCGTGTGATATCTTTCCCTCACGATGGATGAGTTGTGACTGTTGATCAACTTTCATTCATTGACCCCGACTGGATTGCCTCCCTAAATGGTTCTTATATGCAGACTGTATTGCCCCCGCCACAGGTCAATTATGTGGCGTTGTCACCCATGGCTTCAACTTCTTATGACTTAGATATAGTAGTTGACATGGTGATCTCTTCGATAGGGTTGTTAGAGCCTGATCTCTTTACTCATGTCGCGACCCT
The DNA here is from genome assembly GCA_009831015.1 of Picea engelmannii. NCBI lineage: Eukaryota > Viridiplantae > Streptophyta > Pinopsida > Pinales > Pinaceae > Picea > Picea engelmannii. The sequence continues at coordinate 649,769 of ML789377.1, read as the reverse complement.
CGACATGGTGTCCTTCCAGAGTGTGTTTCTTCCTTCCAGTGAAGACCTCTTGGAAGACATGACCAAGTTTTGTCCCTTGATATGGTGTAATTCTGGAGCATTGTACTCTTGAAATCCATGATCAAGAAGAGAGACTTCGAGGATAGTTTTTGTGTCTCTGAGGAAACCTCGTTAAAAAATGAAACAGAGGTCTATGAGCATGATTCTTTGATTTCAATCTTGTTAAAAAATGAAACCAAACTTAAGCATAGTTTTCTAATTTCAAGCTCGTTAAAAAATGAAACCACTTACAAGGATGGTTTTTTCATCTCTGTGGCAACCTCGTTAAAAAATGAAACAAAGGTTACGAGCATAGTTCTTGTTTCTATGTCAAGCTCGTTAAAAAATGAAATAGTTTTCCCCCTCTATATTCGAGTCAAGTCCCTCGTCTAGTATTTGAAGCTTCATTTCATTCGCCTTTGCAGTTGGATGAAACGAAGCTTGGGGGGCATTTGGCTTCAGCCTCTGGACTTCATGCTGAAGATAAATTGCTAGCTTCTTAAGCTGGGGGCTAAGTACCAACCATCCCTGTGTTATGCGTTGGGAAGTCGCAAGTATAATTTTCTATGGTTCAAGCTTGTGTAAAAATGAAACCACTTACCTCAAGCATAGTTTCCTCTGGTTCAAGCTTGTGTAAATATGAAACCAAGTCCAAGCATAGTTTTGTTTAGTTTTTAAGCTTGTGTAAAAATAAAATCTATTCCAAGAATAGTTTTGTTTTGTTTTGTTTTAAAGCTTGTGTTCTCGAGCTTAGTCTTTGTTCCTTCTCATGCTCGTAAATACATGAGAATAAGTTACCGAACTTTGTCTTTGTTATTTCTTGTGCTCCTAAATACGTGAGAATGTAACCGAGTATACTTTTATCACTTTTTCAGACTAGTAAAGGTTATACGAAAAAGGAACCCCGTGGAGTTTCCTTTAAGCTCTTTTCAGACTCTCTAAGCATGAAAAGATTGTCGAGTGACCTTGTTCTCTTCACGGTCATTAAAGTATTTGAAGAAAATTTCTGTTGAGCGATAGTTTATCTCTTTTTTGGTCTCATCGGACTACTTTACGAAAAAGGAACTGAGAGAGTTCTCTTTAAGTGTTTTTCAGACTCTCTAAACATGAAAAACCCCTGAGTTTTCTTTCTTTGGACTCGTAAAACAAACATCGAAAGGCCTATATGGGACCAAACCACTCCTTCCTAGGGTTCGTTAAACATACTCTGAGGGACTCATCCGAAGGATGAGCTTACATTTCAAGCATATGTTATCCTCCTCAAGCTTGTGTAAAAATAAAGAGGTACTCACCAGAAATGGTGGGGGAAAAAATTGGGAAAGAAATATGTCTAAACTTGTATTCCATGGAAGAGTCACTTTTGAACATGACACCCTTTCACTCACCTTGTGTCTAGGTTGGAAAATTCACTTGTCTCTTGATCATACTCCTTATAAGAACAAAGTGGTATATGATTCCTGTTGTTGAGTTAGTGTTCCCAAGACGGTGTTTGTGTCGTCAATATGTTCAAAAAGATGTCCAACCCGAAAAGCCTTCTATTGCGTCAGCCATTTCTACAGTTCTTAAAGCCTTGTATTGCATCGACCATCTCTGAGTCAGTCCTAAATCACTTATTACTCTGATCTACTTCAAATCTTGTTACCCGTTTCATGTCATTGATGTGGGATACATTAAGGCCCTCCTATGATGAGTCTTTTCCTGTCGACTTCAACTCATTATCCATGAATTAGACTTAGAAACCAATTGGTACCTTGGAACTTGCATGCCTCAATGGCAAGTTTCCTTGCTTTCGACAGTGGGTTTTCATTATTGATCCCTGATTGGGAGATTCCACCGAGTGTTCGACTTCAACTCATTTATTCGCATTCGTTGGATTGTACTAAGGTACCTTGGGAGTCTTTGACATTAATGGTGATTTCCCCCACACTTGTTAACGGTATACATTAATGACCGGTAATCAAGTGGTTTCTACCATGTTCTACTTCGACACATGTATTCACATGGTTAGATTCATACTATAGAGTGGTGGAGATGAAGACCATGGATCTTTTCTCAAGGATTCAGGTTGCGTTGGAGTATATTCAGTGCACTATTACATAGATCCACATTGTATGTCTGGTGGCTATGTTCAAATTTGAGTCTTTAACACAGAGATCCACAGTGTATTTTTGGTGGCTACGTTCAGATTTGAGTCATATCGACATGGATCCACAACGTATGTTTAGTGGCCATGACTTGTCTTACTTGACATGGATCTTCGCATGTCGGAATTTATGCTTTGAGTCATTTGTATTATGAGTATGGGAATGTCTACCTCAGTGATAATATATTATTGTACTGTATTTCCTTGTTTGTTGGCAGATTTCCGACCGACTCTTCCTTGTTCCCTACACACACTCGACAAAGTATTTCAACTATCACTCTGTTCTACCTTCATACTTTGGGGGTCTCTCTGTTACACATTATTTTCGTCATCCCTATGAACGTTAATGATGTAAACCTATCTATTTCCTTCAGAGAGGTCAGTGGCCTGAGTTCCTAAAGAAAGAAGAGAGAAGAAATTTTCCTGAGAAAAGAAGTTGCATTCTATTTTGTAAAAACCCTATTAAAGATGATGTTTGCAGGTTGCTATATAGGCAGGGTGCGAGAATGCCTGATTCTCGTAGGTTGCACCATAGCTGGGTTGCGAGAGGTTCACAGGTTGCACTATAAGCAGGGTGCGAGAATGCTCATACGTGGGAAAAATGAGCATCTTCTTGATTCTTCTAGAAGGAGAAACTTCCATGGTGAGGTGGCATCCGAATGGTTTGGATCTTACTCGCTTTCATGATTTAGTGGGATCATACTAACCTCCTCACCTTATCCTCTTCAACTTATAAAAAGAGAGGAGCTCTCATGGAGAAAGTTAACTTTGGATCTTTTGGGATTAACTTGGATTGGATTGAGCTTTGATGATTTTTAGCTTGGCTAGATGAGCCACTTTGTCAAGATAGATTGTGAATATTATCATATCTATGCTCTCATAATTCTTGGAGTGGAAGTGTGTGGGGAACGAAGGACAGTTGGAAGGGACCTTACGACATCAAGGCCATGGTTGTAATCTCTCTTTCACATTTAATATGATACAATAATATGATTCTTTCCTATAAAGCTTGTTGTGTTTTATTGTATGATTCCTTGATCACATATATAGGTTTATATTGAGTTTATTCTATTACTATCACTTTGGTTGGTTTCATTCTTTTGCAGGATCATCATTGTATGAGTGTTGGAACAGAGCTAGGATGGCGATAGCGAGAGGAAGCGACGTCTAAATGGTATGTCACCTATCCCTCTTTAGTTAGTAAATTCAATATTTAAAACTTAAGGAAAGCGTCATTTTCTGGTGTGTTTTTTTCTAGATCTAGGTGGATCTAGGGAGATCAGTTAGTGTCCGCACCTACCGATTGATCCAATAAAAACAAGGTTAATCTATGCCTGGTGGTTTCCCTAACTGTGGAAGATAGACATGCCCGACCTTTAAACCTTGACCCATTCATCAATATCGAATTAACGCGAGCCACATATCTAAGGGTATTCAGGAGTCCCCTTGGCCATTGGATCTATGTCGAGATAACTTCGACGAAGTCCTACTTCGGGAGAATAGAGATGTTAAAGCACCAAACCCATCGAATGCAGGAGATACGAAGTGATGAGAGTCAGGGATCTGGGGAGCTCATTAAGAATCCATATAAACCATCATATCATCCACTGGAGTGACCCACATACTGTACTTCGGAAAATTATTTCTTCAGAAGAGCGGAACAACCATAATGTCGAAACCCCCGAAGGTCGGAGTCACGAAGTAACGAGGACCATATATCTCTCCTGATTGTTAGATATAGACTGTGGTTAGTCCAACATTGACCACTTTAGGAGTAAGAAGGAAGTCACACCACAGATCCCCCCGAACACCGAAGTTACGAATTAACAGAGCCCGTAGATCAAGGGATATACGAGACGTGTCTCGACCGTGAGATCTAAGGACGTAGGAAGGCCATCAGTTCAGAGTGAGGTTTCACATTGATGTCACCCAGGGTGACGTGTACTCACATTTGACATGCCACGTGTCACCTGGATTCATACGTTTCACTGACCCTATGTTCCCATTAGAACGTGACACGTGTCACCCATTGTAGGGGCCACATGTCATCTCAGCCTTGCCGCGTGTCACCCCTGGCACTTACCTATTTGGTCCATTTGGTAGGAGGATTAATATGGACCCACTTGTACTTGCCTCCGTGTCTAGAAGGTCACCACATGTGAGGGTGGATCCTTCAGGAGTTCGGGAATTTGAGACTCCAGAGGACATGCGTGTAGAAAGGAAAAGGGGCGTTGAGGGCCGAAGCATTGAACACTGAATTCCTCGCTATCCCGTGTGTTAGATGAGGATCAAGTACCGTCGTTGGATTGGATGGTGAATGGATCTTCCCTGCGAGAGGTAGGAACCTAAAGATGGTATGAACGAGTTGGACCCACGTGGCCCTCAACTAGTAAAGCCCAAAGAACTTCAGAAGGCCCTAACTTGGAAACCAAAAGTCGGATTAGAGCATGGTAGTAGTCGTTAGAAATATACGAGCGAGTAGAAGAGGATGAATATCTCTAAGAGATGATTTGAGATGACTAAAGTAAGTGAAATTTTGATGTCCCATCCCTAGAAAGGGCACTTAGGGGTCAGGTGTGTTACAAATTGGTATTAGAGCATGGCAACAACACTTGGCCTTCTTGGGCTCATGAAAGAGTCAAGTGATTAATTGTTTTCTTAGAAAACTTTAGGGGAGAGGGTACTATGCCCTACCCTATCTAGTAGAGCATGATTCAAACACAAGCCTGGATGGGATGGGGAACAGTCATGAGACTAGTTCACCAAGGCTAAGATGAGCATGTTGAGAGTATTACTGCCATATAGAAATTATCTACATAAGTTCCTTGAAGGGAAGGATGCAGATTAAAAACCAATGGGGATTTTACCCAGCAAAATTGAATCATGCTAGACTGTGGCAGAAGAAGCCCATCATTTATTTTGGAGAAATGATAGTTAGTCTTACAAAAGTGGGATTATGTCGAGGGGCATTAATAATAAAAACTTGGATGCATATGGAGAAATATTGAACATGCAAATTAGGCATGTTATAACCTATGCTGGGTTGTAAGGTATGGTCTACTGATGGACCTTTTGATGATATTGACCTTGTGTCTGTAGGAGTTAAATGTTGATAATTTTGTGACCTATTACCTTAATAATATAGGACTGTAAGGATAAATAAGAGACCGATGCAAGGTCTGATTAAGGAGGTGTCAAAACACCTTGGATGACCAGTGGATCATATTGACATCCAGAGGTGGATGGTAGCCATATGTGTATAGCTTGATATACTCAGATAGCTATAAGAGGGAGTTTAGGAAAATATTCCCTTGTAGAGATCTGTTGACCAGGAATGAATTAAGGCATGGAGAAGAGACTAGAAGTGGTTATCTTACTACCTTGAGTTCTGAATTCTGAATTATGGAAGGTTTTACAGTAGAAAGGGAAAAGTGACCCTTGTTGGTTATTTCCATATAGAGAGGGAAACATCAGTACGAATTTTGACTGTGAGACTAGTCATATGATTGATTGTAATCCCTCACTAAAGAACACTAATATTAAAACTAAAATATCAATGTGAATGAATGAGGTAAAAAGGCGTAAGCGATGCACCCACATATATACAAATATGTGTATACATGCTTAAAAGAATAATATGACTGCAAGCTCTCAACTGAGAGGGAAGCTCAGTGTTGAGTGCCCCCATGAGACTTGTCATAAGGATGGAAACAAGATCCTTGGGAGGAGGATCTGGAAGTGTGATATGTCCATGTGTATGAATGACATGGAAAAGGTGCAAGCAATGAGCTTGCATGATGAATGTTTGGGATTGTTATGTATATGCTTGAGTGCATGGATTTAATTCATTGTGAGGTTTCTTGATATGAAGACTGATATTAAGATCGAATAAATATGAATGAATGATGTTAAACATGCAAATGATGCACATGTATGATGTATGAGTGAAATGTAAGGCAATAATTGCACTTGCCCAAATTGAATGGATACCATGGATGCATGTATGAATCTATTTTGAAGAGTCATGAAAGTTTATTTTTGAATTTGTAGCTTGAGGGGAATGTGTTCCATTCCCCAGGAAAGGCTAGTATAAATAAATGGAAGAGTAAATGATAAAGGATGCTATGTTGTCATGATAAAAGGAAACCTAATTATGCCTTTGAGGATCACACGAGAATGATTGTGAACAATCATGAGTTAAATAATTTTAATGAAAATATGTGTTGACCACCTATTTTGACTAGGGGGTCAACTCCATGTACCATGAAGATATGCACCTGATGGTGCTACCAAGTTTGAAGACTTTCTGGTTCTACAAGGCATTTTTGGCCTCAACACATCTTTTTGTAATCAGAATTTCCGCTCCCCTGCGTGGGATAATAATGTAATGGGTCCACATTGATCATAGTTTAGTTTGGTTTCCTAAGAATTTATCATTAGAGGAGTCCCTTTCATCGATTGTTTTTTTCCTCAGGTTATTAATTTTTCCTAACCAACCTTATTAATTTCCCTTGAGTTTTTCACTCCCACAATAATCCTCCAAAGTGGTGAAATGCATTCTAATGGTCGATCCCTACGATAGATAGTGTCTAGAAATATTTTAAATGACCATGCTATACATCTCCTAAAGTCTTGCGAAATTTCGTCGAGTCTAATTTTTTTTTTTTAATTTTTTAAAATTACCTAGTTAATGGTAATTTTAATTATTTTTTATGAAAAAATGTAAAAACTAGGTCCTTGGGATTTTTTATAAGGGTATTTGTGCTCAAAAGAAATGGAATGAGAACCCCTACACCCTTGGACCAAGTTTCAACTCAATTGGATAAGTTTTGCTAGGTCATTGTCCATGAGGAGTCCAAGTTAGTAAAAAATTAGCAAATAATTGGCTAAATTTAAAAAGCCAAAAATTGTAAAATGATTAAAAATTCATGAGAGAGAGTGGGAAAGGTTTCGTAACCTTTTTCATAAGTTGAAAAAGTAACTTTCCACTTAAAATACCCCCCCTTTCCTAGCCAACAACTTAAAGTGGTGTTCCCTAGCTAGTTGACATGTGAGAATTAAAAAGTTTAAGTGAAAAAAACCACCTAAACCCTAAATCCACCCTCCTTGGTGTCTAACTTAATGTTTGACCATAGGAAAAGGTGTTTTCCCCCTTTACACCTTACCCCTTCACTCACTTACAAAAACCCTAACTTACCAAAACCATAAAAGTGACTTTTCCTTGACTTTGTCTATTTCTTTTGGATGTGTGACACTTGTAACTCATCCAAGAGGGGTAACTCTTGGCTCCCAAGTATAAATAAAGAACTCTCCTCCCTCATTTTACACATTATCTATTCTCAGTGCAAGTTTACTCTACCCATTTCTCTCCTCTCCTCTCCTCTCTCTCCCACTCTCCTCTCTCATCCTTCTTGCTCTCTCTTTCTTTTCTCAAGCTTGGGCAAGTATTTGTCCTAGGTTGCTTCTAATACAAGAAATATTTGGAGGATACATGGTGTGAAGAGTCTTCTTGGTGCCATATTGCTTAAGGTGATTTTGTTCTAGTTATTTCTTGCTTTCATTTGTTTTAGATCTAAAGTAGGGATCCGAAGCAAAGTATTTTGTTTGGGTAGATCTTTTGGTAGTATTATCATAGATCTAGCGAGTATATCTTGTAGATTTAACAAAGTACTTTGTTTTATTACATGTATGTTCTCACCCTTTCTCTTTTCTGTAGCATTGTTTCAAGAAATTTGCAGGTCACCTAAAGGTTTTGAAGATAGATTTCATATCTGGAAATCTTCCTCATCATCCACTTAAAACCTCTAATATTTTCTGTTCTGCTTTTCTGTTCATATTCCTCTATATTTGGGTGGATTTGTGTTCTAAAATAGACCAAAACAAATATATATACTGTTGGTTTTGTACAATAAATTTCTGGTTTCCACTAACATAATTTTTTTGTAGATTTTTTGTCAATTATGCAACTTTTCCAACGAGTTTTACTTGCTGGTTTTTTGCAGGTTTGTGACAAAAACGTGGAGGAACAATCCATTTGAGACCATTTAAAGTCAAGTAAAATATTCCTAAGAAAGGGTATTGAATACCCCCTTCTTCTTCTCCTTTCTCAAGTTGTAAGTAAACCCAAGAGAGTCTCTAGGGCTTGCATTTCTCAAGCAAATTAAAATTTCCGCGTTTTTAATTTCTAGTTTTCCTACACCTAGGAAAGAGTTTGGACAAGCCAACCATCCTATATCGTAAGACTAGTTAATTAGTTTTGTTTTCAACACTACTTTTCATTTCTAGTTTTCCCCACTTTTCCTTAAGACAAGGTCGTGTGGCTAGGATTAGTTTCCTTTCAAGTTCTTTTATTCTTTATTGTTTGCCTACACCTAGGAAAGAGTTTGGCCAAGCCAACCATGCTATATCGTAAGGCTAGGTGATTAGTTGTGGTTTATTGCTTCTAGTGCTTGTGTTTCATGTGATATATTTATATCTTAGAAGCTCTTTTCATTTCATTTCTTAAGCCATGTAGGCATAGTAACTTACTTGTGTTTTTCAATCTATTCTTTTCGTTCCAAGTATTTTCTTTGCTTTCAAGTTCAATCACTTAATATCTTTCACGTTTAAGAAATTTACTTTACTTTACTTGCAAGCACTTGTATATTCAAACATCTTTACTTTCTTGTAATTTACTTTTCAAGCACTTTACATTGCAAGCACCCAACTTAACTCAATAATTCTTAAAGCTCAATTTACTTTAGATCCATAGGATTTCAATCTATCTAGTTAATTAGAGCACCTTTAACTGTCTCAACTTTACCACCAAAAAATGAACCTAAGGAAGAAGCAGGGGGTGCTAGATCAGGGATGGTCTCACGACACTAGGTGTCCCCCTTGTGGAGTACTTTTGTTCTCGGATTGACTTGTGGAGCTAGGGTGTGGCCTTGTTTGCCTCACTTCTTGATCACCCAACAATATTTTTGGTATAAGCAGGGAGAGTTATAGTGAAGTCACATATTTTAAGGATTCACACTTTAACTTAATCAACTTAATCAATACTAAAACTTTATCCACCTCAACTTGGTATAATTTCTTAATCTTTTGATGGGTTATGCTCTTTAATTTTGCAAGCATTTCACTTAAGCTACTTTGCATTCAATTTTATTTGAGCAATTGCGGATAATTAACTAGTAGTTGTGCATATCTTGCCCGTGGATGCTTTTACTTGCTTTATCTATTGTCCATTTGAAGTTGCGCACTTTCCCGTGGAGGCTCTTTCCTTGGATCTTTCATTTATCTTCAATTTCCCCTTGAAGTTGCGCATCTTGTTGAGGCACTTCTTGTTTGGGTTTGTAGTTTTATTGATGCCATTAATGCCAACCCCTTGAAGTTTCACATCTTGTGGAGACACTTCATTGTTGGGGTTGTTGGCTTGTTGTGTTGTGGTGATTATCTCTCGAGTACTCTTTCCTTTCCCTGCACAAATCAAATCAAGTTATTGTTTGCTTTCCTTTCTTGTTCATAGTTATATATTGTTTTATCTTTAGTATTCTTTATATTCTTTTGTATACATAGTTGTATCATTTATTTATTCATTTTTTTTGTATTTAGTTGTAATCCTTTGTAAATTTTAATCTCTTTGTAACTTTAGTTGACCCCATTACCCAATCTTAGGCACTAGTCTTAGTTGACTTAGGAAAAGGGTTGCTTCTCATTGAAATATTGCATTTTCATTGTTGACTCTCATATAGGCTAGATCCCCCTAGACATTTAACCAATTAAAATTAAATCCTAGACATAATCTCTTAACTCACATAGTAACTAGGGTCTACCCCCCTTGGCTTCGCTAGGAGTAAGCCTAGATGGAAGAAGTTCAAGTCGAGGTTACAGTGGGCTTGAACTTAGACATTGTGTCTCCGAGTACACACTAAGTGGATTGAGACTTAGTCCACATTGCAAGTGTGTATAAGGACGACAACAAGAAGTATGTGAGCTACAAAACATACCTATGGTAGATACACATAGGCTTATGATTATGCATGTGGTTAAGTGCATCATTGATGTAAGTTAACAAAACAAGGAATATGTGTGGATAAACAATCTGGAGGCACAACAAAGACGCATGTTTATATTCCTTATGGAATATTTGGTAAACCAACGAAGCTAACTCAAGGTTGAGGCCATTAGATGTAGTGAATGATATGCAATAAGGAAGTTTCATGATGAAGGAGTTACTTATGGAGGAATTGTGTGAAGACTCTGTCAGGAGAAAAAAGTCACAACCTTATTGAACAATGGGTTACAAGCATATATATATATATAAGAATCCTGAATTACATTTTAAAACATCATGCATGAATGAAAGACTAACAAATGAATGTTGACCATTCTGATAACTGAATGTTAATGTGCATAATGCACAGGTTCATGATTCATTATGAAAAAAAAAATTGCTAGTAAAGCATGTTGATGTATCCAAAAGGTTAGGGTGAGCCTAACCAAGGTTTTTCAAGGAAAAGAGAAAGAAGATCCCAACAAGGAGTAAATTTCAAAAGCAAAGAAGGCAAAAAGGGGAATACTTTTCTCACTTTAAAAACTCTGAGTTGTTAACAGAGTTATAAGCCTTAGAAGAACAACCGTGGAAACAAGTAAAACTGGAAAGAGGAAAATAAATAAACAAGTAAGTTTAAATGAATGGCCTTGGTTAAGTCGTGATAAGTAAAGGCAGTGAGGCCTCGGAAATTAAATCAGTTGGACTGAAAGTCCGAGGTTGTGTAGAAGTAGTTGGATCAGGGAAGAGTTCCTTGACCCCTTCCTTGTTGTTTATTGTATTTCCCTGGTATGAGAGATTGATTTACTAATGCAGGTAAGTGTTGTGGCATAAGGATGCTGATGGTTGTATGATTACAAAATACAATTGAAAATTGGATTGTGATTGCACTGGCTAACACATTAAGGAGTAATGTTGTAGAATGCATAAAGATATGCTAGGACATATCTGAAAATTCTTTATTGATTTGAGTGCTATGATACAAGCATTTTTATTTTAGATGACGATTTAATATATATACTTGTGATGTATGTCACGTGTAGAAAGACATTGGAGCTGTTGAGAAAGACATTTTCCAAAGATGGACAACCTCAAGCAAAGGACGACTATGAAAAGGTTGTTGTTATAAGATTGTTGAAGGGAATTTAAAAGTCCCCATAAAGCACCACTGATGAGGTAATATCGGAGAGGGTGCTAGCAGCCAGAGCATGTACAAAAATGTTCATACCTATGTGGCATAAGGTATGAAGGAATTTGGAAAGAATCTCTTATGAAAAGATTTCATTATCTTAAAGATATGCAAATAATGTTTGAGTGGTCGTTGTATGCCATTGCTACCCAAGCAGGGTATGATTCATGAAAGAAGAATCTGAATAATAGAGAGAGGAAGTCTATGCTAGTCAAGGATGAGTTATAATCCTTGCAAGAAAATGCATGAGTAAGAAGTACCATGGGTACAATGACCAATCTAGGGAGATTGGGAATAAAGGTGCTCATAGTTAGCACATTGCATGGAATGCATTGAGGAAATGCATGTTTGTATAAGAGGGAAGACAATGGATTTTCCATTGATACTCCACTTGAATTGTGAAATTATCAAAGAAAATAAAATTTGAGTGGCCATGAGTGTTGGCACCCCGGTTACTAATGAAGGGAGAATGCTTGGGTGCATTCAAGAGAAACTTTTAGTTTCATATGTGCTGATTTGGGATCGTGATAAACCTGCAACAAGTAGCATAGTCTTGTTGTAAGAGTGAATGTGAATGATTAAAAATATGGTGATGAGGTTGGTTGAGCTCCAACACACCATGACAAGGTTCTTGTCATAAGTATGGAAAAATTGAACGCAATGGCATGGTACATTGGGTATGGATGTGGCCATGAAGATTGGCACACTGATTAAAGTTAACTGATATTTGAGTTACATTTGGGAAAATTGGTATGTTGAAAGGATGCATGTGTAAATAATGATATTTCCCTTTGCTTTGTATCCTTGAATAGATGAAAATGACTTGGACTGTTAGTATGCATAGTTTTGAAAATATTAAGTGCATGAAAACTAACAATTTGTTTGGCTGAGGAATGTTGAAATTGTAGGAAGAAAGGGGCTTGGATATGGTAGTATTGTAAGCCATAAGGAAGAAAAATTTCATGTTGATCCAGACTGCTATGGGAAGAAGAAAAAAAAAAACCCATACTTGTGAATCTGGTTCCTGTGCGGAACAGATCTGAAAACAAACGTGGGATTTGGAAATACGTGGGTGACAGATTTGCAAAGAAAATTACGAATTTGAAATTGATGATGATATCTCATAATTTATTTACACCTATGATATAGGTGAGATGAAAAAGATCTGTTTCGGGAGGAAAGTTGAAGGCTGCCAAGATGGAAACCATGAAAAAGGATACTGTTGAGACAGGAGAACCCCGTGGTAAGCCATGATCGCCCTAAAATATGTTGTGTTGTGGCAACACAAGCCAGAGGGACACCTCGATAGAGAAAGTCTGAGGGACGCCTCGATTGCAAGTCTCAATGAAGTCTCTGTAATTATTCTTATGTCAGAAATCCTTGGCAAGGCAAGATGGATCACTCGAGGAACTGTGTAGTAGAGAAAGGGATGCCTGAGCCTGGGCCTGGAGGGTGAGTGACTGGAAGGAAGAAAAGACTTTGAAAATTATTATAAACTATGGATTGGGATCATGCACACAATGGGTATGTCCAGGAAAAATAGTGAGCCAATATAACAAGACAACCATGTGGATGTGAATCCACGAACTGCACAGATAAGTATTGTGCTATACTTCTAAATTTTCCTCTTAAAATTTGCACGACAATAAAATGTTTATGCATGAAATTGTGATTAATATGCTTGTTGTCCAAGATTATTGAAGGCAGGTGACGAAGTCCAAGAGTCTAGAAAGGACCTGACTAAGAAAGAGGATCAATATTTCTGAAACAGGTTACTGACAAAGGCATGAGGGGTGTTACTGAGAAAGAACACCGAGGGCGATGTTCCTTTTTAAGGGGGAGGGGATTGTAATATCCTTGTTTCCCCCAACTTGTAATTAATCATTAATTATGATCACCATGCTATGGGATGGGAACAATGTAATTGTATTATTTTTTAGATTACCAATAACTGACTATGGGGGTGAAGGCTCAAAGTACTGGCCATGATATCACTAGAGGAAAGAACGAGGAAACCATAGAGAGGGTTCATTATGTCAAAATGACCCAAACTCTATTTGTTGAAATAATAAGCTTCATCTGGATTCCAAGGAAGAATCAGTAATGAAAGAAGGACTGATGGTTGAACAATCAATTATCCCCATGAATGGAAGCATGGAGGGTATGGATGAGGTGACATAAGATTTCCAGCCCAAAGTACCAGAGGGTGTATTTTTCTTGCAGACCCATACTGACCTGAGTTTTCTTTTAATAGAAGGAACAAGACAGGTCCAAAACCTTCATGAGGAGGAGAAAGGCATGCACTAATACAACAAAGTAAGAAAAAAATCAAGGAGACCAAGCCCATAGGGGGGCATGCGAACCGAACATGCAAATAAAGAGAGAAAGAACACGAGAGGCTCTCCAGTTGAGAAGAAGAATGAGAAGCTTGATAAGTTGTTCAGGTTATTGGAGAGAACAAGAGAAAATATATTTGAGAATTTTTAGAAGAACACAACCTAAGTAGGAGATTGCGAGCTTGATGCCGAGGGAGCATCTGATAAACCTCACAAAGGTTGTGACAGAGAGAGATATCTAAGGAATTGAAAGAGTTGTTGTGACAGAGAGAGAGTCTTTGAGAAACCATAAGATTTCCCTAGTGATATCATGTCTTGGCACGTGGGTGGCCAGAGAGCTAAGAATGAATGCCTATGAGCCTATGGTTGGGTGGAGAGGCTAACACCCATAGTTAGTTGATCGGTGATCGACTGTAATAGATAAGTACTTCGTTTACCCTGTGCACTTGGATTGAAATGTATGTTTTGAATGTATGAGTTTTCTTATCTCTGAGTTAATTAGGTAATGCTATGTTATCTATTTTTGGATTTATATGTCAGTGAGTGTATTTCATGGTTAAAGAAAATGAACTGTGATTTTTTTGACCATAGACGCAGTTTCATGTATGCATGTTTACACTTCCAGTTGTTTTTGGGTCTCCTAGAAAAAGGGTCTGTTAAGCTTAGGAGAGGTAGTGTGAGGGTGCATAGAGCCTATGCAAGTTGTGTAGAGGTAAATAAATCTCTAAGTTATAAATTCCAGGAGAAGCACAAGAAGTGTTCCTGTTATCCTCGATTTCTAGGGATAACTAGGAGATCATGTCTTGAGGCCCACAGGTACTAGACATGGAGTACCAAGAGCAGGATTGACCTGAGCATGGCCCTGAAGGGCCCATCCTTCTTCCTCTTCATCATATTTGTCCTGTTAGCAGCAACAACATCCATCACCATCGGCTTGGACTTGCATCAGAGAAGACTCTTGCTCCATGAGGTAATTGGTCCAGGTATCATGGTATGTGTCATGTTTGATAGTTATAACTTTCAGATATATACATCAGGTTCCCTACATTTCTGACAACTGCTTGGATCTTACACTAACCCACTTGACAATTGTTGGGGGGATTAACGGGGTGGCCTAGCAAGTTTGTATCCATAGGTTTTGGTTAGCCACCAGGGGAGATCTGAAGAGCCATCGTCCGCTCCCACCATATTATCATTTTACATCTTATCTCCCATACATCCATCCCATTCCCCTAGTCCGGGCATTAGAAGTACCTATTTGAGGGGTTACACTTTGTCCTGTGGGAAGAAGGGGCTGAAGGCCCAGGAGGTAAAAGCAACTAGTAAAAGGTAAAAACCATAGGGAATAAAACCTAGAGATGCTTTGCCCAGGGATCCCTGAGAAGGCAATAAAGGGCCTCTCGATAAAAAAACAAAGGGAACCAAAGAAAAATAATAAAAACAAGGCCTAGCTAAGAGGATGGGAGGTCTCATCACGAGCCGACCCATTATGTTCATAGGTATCTAGCAGTATGACATTGGCATTATCTGGTCACCACGCTAGGGCAATGACCCTTGGTTGCATGGCCAAAGGAAAGGAGGTCTCATCACGAGCCAACCTTATCATTTCTGTGAAAATACTCGTGGGTAACACTGTCAACTCCGGTCACCACGCCAAGGCAGTGTCCTCTGTTTAAAACCTTGAAGCAAAAAATAAAGAAAAATTAATAAATAAATAAAGAATAAAGGCAAATAAAGGGCTTGGAAAAAACTGCATCCATGACAGGTACAACTCGCCTCCTACAAAGGCACCCACGGATAATACCTACCCTTGGTCTTCACTGTGTCTGGACATCCTTAGATCATGCCACCTCATATTACATGGCTTGAATGATGTCTTTTGGAAGCTTTCCTCTTCTTGTGGGTGCTGACCCAATAGGTTACCTTGTCTTTTTCTTCAGCTTTGTATAGTAGATCAGTGTAATATCTTTGAGCTATTAGAGGATATGCTAGGGGTCTTATGCATGTGTTTGATAAAATTAATGATGAAATATGAATGAAATTGCTATGATCCCGAGGACTAATGAGCCCATGGAGGGTGAAGTTTTTGATGTGCAGGACCATGCCCGACGGACAGGTACCAGTGGACCGGTACACATGGGGAGATGATTAGCTCGAACCTCCATGGGGCTAAAGAGCCCATCAGATGGTTGTTGGGATGGCAGAGACATGACAATGTTATGATGAGCCTTTGCACATGAAGAAAAGAAGGACGTTCCACCCAGGACACTTTGGCTGAGCCCAGCCTAGGGGGGATGACCCACTTCAGATGGAACGCTTTCCTCTTGATGGACAGGACGTCACCTAGGAGATCCAAATGTCACCTTGAGCATGTGGCACTTGGATGGATTAATGGCACGTGTGGCAGCTTAGAGGATCCCTAGAAGGGCTAACGCTTGACTTCTGGATGCTGGACATGCCCAAAAAGGGCCAATGTCTCCCTCAGAAGGGCTTGACGTCCCACATTTTGCTCATTTTGTGTCTTTTGCTTAGCAGTTAATGTAAAAATAGTGTAATTTTTGTAGTCATCCTTGTCGGCTGTTTTAATGACCTATTCTATAAATTAAAGGTCATGGATTGATATATATTGAGGATGTTTTTCCCTCATTTGAACATAACACAACTCACTCTCTTGTGAGATCTAAATTCTTGCGCCCTACTTGGGTAGTTTTGGTGTTTTAAAGTGAGGCGCTACTCTTGAAGGAGGATTTCTCTTGGCATTTATGGCATTTCTCTCATGGAAGGTTTACAACTAGGGTTTGCATATGCTTTTCTTCATGATATGTAAGTGTTTTCCCTGCAAAACTTCTTGATTGAATGGTTGTAGGTTAGTATTCTTGCATTTATTTATAAATTTGCTGATTTTAAAACCCTAGGTAGCAAGCACACAAGTAGGTCATTGCTACATGTCCCCTTGTTGAGAAATAGTTTTCAGCCATTGAAAAGAGAAGATATAGCCTAGCCGTTGCTACACTTGCCTTCCTTTTCTGAGCTAGCGTTGAATTTATAGGTTGAAAAGAGGAGACGTCCTAGGCCTAGTTGACTACACCTAGGGTTTCACCTTCTAGGGTTTGAAGGCCTTTCCTTTGCAACACTTTCTCCCTTAAATTTATACTTTGACTTAGCCGTTTTTCCAAGATTGTTTAGAGAAGGAGGAAGGAGCACAAGGCCTTGCTTAAGCAAAACCAGAGTGAGCCTCCTTCCCCTAGGGTTTTGATTCTAGGGCCTTGCCATTGCAGCACCATAGAACCCTACCTTCCAGTCTCTAAGTTTTAATTCTCCCGAAACTTTATGCCCTTACTTTGGACTCCATAATCCCTAAGGCACTGGTCAAATCTCCAACGTTGAGTCTCTAGTGTACAAAACCATCTTTTAAAACTTTCATTTATGAAACCCTAACTAACCCTAACACTGCTAACCTAGGCTGACGTCATAGTTGACGCAGCAAGCTTTTGACTTCTTTTAAGCAATTGAATGATGACGTCAAGCGTTTATTGAACCAATTATTGATTGATTATACTGTTGGCTTGGTCATCTGAATAGATATTGATGAATTGATGATCTTTCTTAGGCTAAATAACAGAACGTTGACTTTCATCTTGTATCTATTGCATTGCTTATTAAATGAAATCAGATAGTTAAAGAAGTATTAACCCTTTGAGTTATAGCCTGCAAATATATATCTTGTGTTGTTATTATCTTGTTCCGGGCAGGTGTTTTCAACAGGGCCTACACTTATTTTATTGGCTGATTAGCTGGAGTATCTGATACTTGTGGTAACCTGCGAGGAGGGAAATCTTAACACTTGACCTTGTATCCATTGCCTCTTCAAAACCCAGGTTACCGGGGACGTCTCCCCTGGGATAACCTCCCTGAATAGAAAGAACCTCCCCATTGAGGTGACATTGGGTGGGGAAGGTTCCTTGTTACGCCAGTTTTTCCTCTGTCTTATAACCTGTGACCTAAAATACAAACTGCGCGATAACATTTTGGCGCCGTTACCGGGGAACACTGAGTCAATCTTCCTCAACGACAAATCCTTTGGTAAGACTTGCCTCAAAAACATTTCTCTTACAAGCTTACCTGGCGACTCCATTAAGACCTTTTCCCTTATTCTTTGATAGTTTCAGGAAAACTATCTGGTGACTCCACAAACCAAAAGGAGATTCAATAATCCTCCTTTAGCTTTCAGAAGGAAGCCTCCTGCAAGTTCACCTGTTGTCAAGTCACTTTTTGGAAAGAGACTTCCTTTAAACATGTCTACTTCTCAGACCAGTACTAAAAACCCAGTCAATAATCAAAGACAATGGTCATCTACTTTGTTCAAACCATTAGACATGTCAGCTATACCTAGTTACCCTAGGCAAATTCCACCCAAATATGAAAAGTGGTTGCCTAAGTTTACTGGCACTGATGCCACTAGTGATGAAGAGCATATGAGTAACTTCTCGGCATTTTTCCAGCTTCATCCCATTAGTGATGACGTTGAAGACTTAGTTATGAAGTTATTCTCTGCTACCCTTTATGATGCTGCAAGACGTTGGTATCTTGGCCTTCCTGATGGAAGCATTAAGACCATGGATAGACTTGAGAAAATCTTCCTCAGAAGGTGGAGTATCAAAGAAGACCCGAACATGTTGCTCACCTGACTAAATAGCCTTTCCAGGCATGAAAATGAATCTATTCAGGAATTTCATACTAGATTCGAAGCACTAATCCAACGAATCCCCCCAAGTCACCATCCGAAAGATGATTATCTTATTCACATTTATACTAGATCTTTTAGTGGCCAATTAGGGTATCTTCTTAGAGACAAAGACCCTCAATCCATTCAAGAAGCCCAAGAGCTCGCAACCAAGATTGAAGGAAATCTCCTTTCATCCAAAATTGAGCCCTTTGCTAACCCTAGGGGTAGAATAGACACCAAGCAGAAAGTGGTACACAATGCCGAGCCTACTTCGGATCTCTGCACCAGTATCAGTAAGCTACAATCTTCAGTGGATAGCATCATGAAGAATCAAGAAGAAATGATGAACCAGATCGTTAGACTTGAAAAGTCCCAGACCCAGGCACCTAGACCTCCATTCAAAGGGCCATTCCAGAAAGGGAACCAAACTTACAAGTCGAAGAATGAAAATGAAGTCCCAAATACTCTGTCCCCTACAAACGTTGTTGATGAAAATCCTTGGTGCATGGAATGCAGTGAAGCACATTGGGAGAATGAGTGTCCTTATAACGCCAGCCAACAACAAGTCAACAATCTGGACTGCTTTTCGAGTTTCCCTCAGATAAATATCACTGATATAGAACATCAGCAGGCCCTGAAGGAAGCAACAAGAGCAGTAAGACTAGAAATAATTAACAACTTGGACTAGGAGTCACGAGAAAAACTTAAAAAGCAAGAAGTCCAAGTATACCGGAGGAAGAATCCGAAGAAACCTGCCACTGATCAGCCAAAATCTCCCAAGACATCCAAAGCTGATAAAATTACCCTTGATTTTGATTTTGAAGGAGCTTTAACGAAGATGCATGTGAACGTTCCCTTAAAAGAAGCAATTAAGATCCCTTCTATTAAAGAACGCTTCAATACCTTCTTTTCAGGAACAACTGAGCCTATGGACCCCCCAATTATGCTGCAAGCTGACCAATTCAGGATCTAGTATGGTGAAAACCCACCTTTCTTCATGACTCTTATGATGAATAATAAACACCTTAACAATTGCATGCTAGATACAGGAGCTGGTGAAAATATGATGTCTCTTAAAGTCATGCAACAGATGGGCCTAAAAGTAACCAGGACTTACAGAAATGTGTGTGGGTTTGAATCCAAAGCAATACCCACACATGGTGCAGTTGAAAATGTCAAAGTGCAGTTGAAAGAATTCCCCAAGAAGACCGTCCACATAGATATTATAGCGGTTGATGTCCCAGACGTGTGGGGAATGTCGTTGTCTAGGAAGTTTGGTGCAGTGATAGGCGGGTCCCTTGAAATGGTTCTCACCTTTTTGCAGCTACCTTTGAAAGATGGAACAACTGTACGTTTACTCAATGTGCCTATAACTGGAAACCATGTAGAAGATGTCGTTCCTTCTGTAAATAAAGCACAGAAAGATGTGATACAAACTCTTCAAGAATATTCTCCAGAAGATATGCCATTTGCAACAGAAGAATATTTTGACCAGATTGAGTGGCCCAAGAAAGAGGAATACCAACAACTCCTATATCAGTTTCAGAACAAAGAGGTAGGGACGGTGAAGATACTAAAAAGAAAAAAGGATGAAGAAGATGTGAAAATCCATCCATCCCAACAGGAAGTTTTTACACCAGAAGCACACCCACCTCCCTCAGTACAGTACACCAGGGTTGTTCAGGGAACAACCAAATACAAGGTCCAAAAATACAAGGAGGGGGAGTTGGTATGGATGTGGGATACTCAGAAAGGAGAGCCAACTAATGTAAAAGGAAGTACACAATCATGGCTCAGACCTTTCAAGGTCGGGATGGAATCAATTGATAATTCGTACTACTTGTCCACCTTGGAAGGAAGAAGGCACCCATTACCCATTAGTGGAAACCTCCTCAAACCCCACCAAGGTGGTGGGACATGATTGTACAGGTAAGTGTGAATAGGCAGGCATTTTCCGTGTATTATACCATCTGCATTTCATGTTTGTTTCCTCATATGCATTTTGATTGTTTCATTTCATATGTATACATGTTATATTTTGTGGGGTGGCAATACCACCCCACCTGTGTTGCTGATGCATCTTTTCGAGTGTGAGCAGGTCTGCAGGTTTATGCCAGAGATGCTGAGGTTCTCATGCGCTCTATGGTGACCCCGAGTTGGAGCCAGATGTTATCCCCGATTTCTAGGGATAACTAGGAGATCATGTCTCGAGGCCCACAGGTTCTAGACATGGAGTACCGAGAGAAGGATTGACCTGAGAATGGCCTTGGAGGGCCCATCCTTATTCCTCTTCATTAGTTTTGTCCTATCAGCAGCAGCAACATCCATCACCATCGGCTTGGATTTGCATCAGAGAAGACTCTTTCTCCATGAGGTAATTGGTCCAGGTATCATGGTATGTGTCATGTTTGATCGTTATAACTTTCAGATATATACATCAGGTTCCCTACATTTCTGACAACTACTTGGATCTTACACTAACCCACTTGACCATTGTTGGGGGGATTAATGGGGTGCCCTAGCAAGCTTGTATCCATAGGTTTTGGTTAGCCACCGGGGGAGATCTGAAGATCCATCGTCCGCTCCCACCATATTATCATTTTACATCTTATCTCCCATACATCCATCCCATTCCCCTAGTCCGAGCATTAGAAGGACCTATTTGAGGGGTTACACTTTGTCCTATGGGAAGAAGGGGCTAAAGGCCCAGGATTTAAAAGCAACTAGTAAAAGGTAAAATCCATAGGGAATAAAACCTAGATATGCTTCACCCAGGGATCCCCGAGAAGGCAATAACGGGCCACTCGATAAAAAAAAAAAGGGACCCAAAGAAAAATAATAAAAACAAGGCCTATCCAAGAGGATGGGAGGTCTCATCATGATCTGACCCATTATGTTCATAGGTATCTAGCAGTATGACATTGCCATTATTTGGTCACCACGCCAGGGCAATGACCCTTGGTTGCATGGCCAAGGGAAAGGGGGTCTCATCACGAGCCAGCCTTATCATTTTTGTGAAAATACTCATGGGTAACACTGTGAGCTCTGGTCACCACGCCAAGGCAGTGTCCTCTGGTCAAAACCTTGAAGCAAAAAAGAAAGAAAAAGTAATAAATAAAGAAAGAATAAAGGAAAATAAAGGGCTTGGAAAAAACTGCATCCATGACAGGTACAACTCGCCTCCTACAAAGGCATCCACAGATAATACCTACCCTTGGTCTTCACTATGTTTGGACATCCTTAGATCATGCCACCTCATATTACATGGCTTGAATGATGTCTTTTGGAAGCTTTCCTCTTCTTGTGGGTGCTGGCCCAATAGGTTACCTTGTCTTTTTCTTCGGCTTTGTATAGTAGATCAGTGTAATATCTTTGAGCTATTAGAGAATATGCTAGGGGTCTTATGCATGTGTTTGATAAAAATAATGATGAAATATGATTGACATTGCTATGATCCTGAGGACTAATGAGCCCATGGAGGGAAATTTTTTTGATGTGCAGGACCATGCCCGACGGACAGGTACCAATGGACCGGTACACATGGGGAGATGATTAGCTCGGACCTCCATGGGGCTGAAGAGCCCATCAGATGGTTGTTGGGATGGTAGAGACAAGACAGTGTTATGATGAGCCTTTTCACATGAAGAAAAGAAGGACGTTCCACCCAGGACACTTTGGCTGAGCCCAGCCTAGGGGGGATGACCCACTTTAGATGGAACACTTTCCTCTTGATGGACATGATGTCACCCAGGAGATCCAGACGTCACCTTGAGCGTGTGGCACTTGGATGGATTATTGGCACGTGTGGTAACTTGGAGGAGCCCTAGAAGGGCTAACGCCTGACTTCTGGATGCTGGACATGCCCAAAAAGGGCCAACGTCTCCCTCAGAGGGGCTTGACGTCCCACCTTTTTCTCATTTTGTGTCTTTTGCTTAGCAGTTAATGTAAAAATAGTGTAATTTTTGTAGTCAGCCTTGTTGGCTGTTTTAATGACCTATTCTGTAACTTAAAGGTCATGGATTGATATATATTGAGGATGTTTTTCCCTCATTTGAACATAACACAACTCACTCTCTTGTGAGATCTAAATTCTTGCGCCCTACTTGGGTAGTTTTGGTGTTTTAAAGTGAGGCACTACTCTTGAAGGAGGATTTCTCTTGGCATTTATGGCATTTCTCTCATGAAAGGTTTACAACTAGGGTTTGCATATGCTTTTCTTCATGATATGTAAGTGTTTTTCCTGCAAAACTTCTTGATTGAATTGTTGTAGGTTAGTATTCTTGCATTTATTTATAAATTTGCTGATTTTAAAACCCTAGGTAGCAAGCACACAAGTAGGTCATTGCTACATGTCCCCTTGTTGAGAAATAGTTTTCAGCCATTGAAAAGAGAAGATATAGCCTAGTCGTTGCTACACTTGCCTTCCTTTTCTGAGCTAGCGTTGAAGTTATAGGTTGAAAAGAGGAGGCGTCCTAGGCCTAGTTGACTACACCTAGGGTTTCACCTTCTAGGGTTTGAAGGCCTTGCCTTTGCAACACTTTCTCCCTTAAATTTATACTTTGACCTAGCCGTTTTGCCAAGATTGTTTAGAGAAGGAGGAAGGAGCATGAGGCCTTGTTTAAGCAACACTGGAGTGAGCCTCCTTTCCCTAGGGTTTTGATTCTAGGGCCCTGCCATTGCAGCACCATAGAACCCTACCTTCCAGTCTCTAAGTTTTAATCCTCCCAAAACTTTATGCCCTTACTTTGGACTCCATAATCCCTAAGGCACTGGTCAAATCTCCAACGTTGAGTCTCTAGTGTACAAAACCATCTTTTAAAACTTTCATTTCTGAAACCCTAACTAACCCTAACACTGCTAACCTAGGCTGACGTCATAGTTGACGCAGCAAGCTTTTGACTTTTTTTAAGCAATTGAATGATGACGTCAAGCATTTATTGAACCAATTATTGATTGATTATACTGTTGGCTTGGTCATCTGAATAGATATTGATGAATTGATGATATTTCTTAGGCTAAATAACAGAACGCTGACTTTAATCTTGTATCTATTGCATTGCTTATTAAATGAAATCAGATAGTTAAAGAAGTATTAACCCTTTGAGTTATAGCCTACAAATATATATCTTGCGTTGTTATTATCTTGTTCTGGGCAGGTGTTTTCAACAGGGCCTACACTTCTTTTATTGGCTGATTAGCCATATTATTTGATACTGGTGTTAACCTGTGAGGAGGGAAATCTTAACACTTGACCTTGTATCCATTGCCTCTTCAAACCCCAGGTTATCGGGGACGTCTCCCTTGGGATAACCTCCTTGAATAGAAAGAACCTCCCCATCGAGGTGACATTGGGTAGGGAAGGTTCCTTGTTACGCCAGTTTGTCCTCTGTCCTATAGTCTATGACCTAAAATACAAATTGCGCGATAAAAGTTCCCACACTTCATTTGAAGTGTTTGTGAGCTCATAAGGTATAATGCTTGTAGAATACAAAAAAAGGGATTATCCTTCAAACCTTTCACCAGTGTGACTGAGGGTTAATGACCATGTCCTTAACCAATTCACGACTAATATATTTGTGCATAGCCCATGAGAATTTTTGGAGGACCCATATGACCAAGGTTGGGGAACGCTGAGCTAGAATCGAAAGGAGCTAAGTCTTTCTGGCCTTAGAACTCTGAGAGTTCAGAGCTACGTAATGTTACGACCTTACCATTTGTAAACCGGCCAAAGGAAACTGATGGTTACAATTACCCATAAGGTTAACTAGTGCATGGCGGTTTCCCTAACCATGGAAGATAGACCTACCCCACCCTTAAACCTTGACCCATTCATCAATTGTGAGGTAACACGAGCAATAGATCCGAGGATATTCGGGAGTCCCCTTGACCATGGGATCTCGGCGAAGTCCTACTTTGGGAGAATAGGTATGTTAAAGAACCAAACTCCTCAAACATTAGAGCTACGAAGTGACGAGAAAGATTGATTTGGGGAGATCATTAAGAATCCATCTCAACCATCCGATCATCCAGTGGAGGGACCCATGTATGGTACTTCGGTGAAGTCCTGCTTCGGGAGAGCGGAGTGGCCATAATGTTGAAACCCCCGAAGGTCGGAGTCGTGAAGTAATGAGGACCGTAGATCTAGGGACCCTTCGGGATCTCCTTGACCATTAGATCTAGATCGTGGTCAACCTGACATTGACCACTCTGGGAGAAATAAGGAAGTCACACCACAGATCCCCCAAAACGTCGAAGTTACGAAGTAACGGAGGCTGTAGATCAAGGGATCTATGTGGATGTGTCTCGACCGTGATATCCAAGGACATAGGGAGGCCATCAATCCAGAGTGATGTGGCACGTTGATGTGCACCAAGGGTGACATGCACCCACGTTTGACATGCCGCGTGTCACTTGGATTCATACGTTTCATTGACCCTATGTGCCCAGTAAAATGTGACACATGTCACCCACTATAGGGGACACGTGTCAGATCAGCCTTGCCACGTGTCACCCCTAGCACTTACTTGTTTGGTCCATTTTGCGGGAGGAGTACTCTAGACCCACTTGTACTTGCCTCCACGTCTAGAACGTCATCACGTGCGAGGGTGGATCCTTCGGGAGTTCATGAATTTAGGACTCTGGAGGACATGCATGCAGAAGGGAAAAGGGACATTCAATGCAGAACGTTGAATTCCCTGCTATCCTGTGTGTTAGATGAGGATCAAGTCCCACCATTGGATTTGACAGTGGATGGATATTCCATGCAGAAGGTAGGAAACCAGAGATGGTATGAAATGAGTTGGATCCACGTCGGCACCACATGGCCCTCAACTAATAATGCCCGAAGAACTTCGGGAGGCCCTAACTTGCAAACCAGAGGTCGGATTAAAGCCTGGTAGTAGCCGTTAGAAAACTACGGGGGAGTAGAAGAGGATGAAGATCTCAGAGAGATGATTTGAGATGAATAAAGTATGAAAATTTTTGATGCTCAATCCCTAGAAAGGGAACTTATGGGGTATGTGTGTTACAATTCCCCCCCTGGTTACGTGCAATGTTCGAGGCAGTGCCCCAATTTTTTTTTTTGGGTGTTTTTTGCTATTTTAGCAGATTTTGCTAGTTTTAGTGGTTTTCTAAATTAATCCTTGATTAAGGGATTAGGATTTTGGTATCTATGGAATACCTAAAATATTGTATATATTGTATTATGAATGGTGAAATTAATACAATGAAGAATTGAAAGGTGCGACACCAAGGAAGGTTGGTTTTCTCCCGGTTAAGGGTTTCCAACGTAAATCACTGTGTACTGTGTGTATGAGCCATTGATTAATTTCTATTTTGATTAAGAATCTGTATGCATTTCTTTACTTCACAGGTTTAAAACTTACAGTTTCCTCCTCAACCCTTTCCTGGTGGCCTCATCTAACTTTCCCTTACCTTTATCTACAAATTTGGACTCCCTTCCTTTAGGAACAATAGGTGGTCATGGGGTGAACTTGTGTTTCTGAGATGCCCCTTCCAAATCGCATCCTGTAAGTTGGTAGGCTTAAAATCCTTGACCCACCCATACAAGGGCTTTGTTAGCCCCTCAGAAAAAAACATCAGTAATATAGCCTCTAATAAATCAGGAACCGTCACTACTTTTCTTTAAAATTATTCTATGAATGCATCAACTGAACCTATTTTTCTAAGTTGAGTGAACTCTTTGAAGTGAAGTTCTGGATCATCCTGATGAAATTCTTCCATTGTTGAGGCCAAAAGCGCAACATGGAATCCCTGCCTGCAAATGGGTTGCAATCCCTTATTACTTATATATATTTAATAATATACTAAATAGGAGGGACACCCTTTATGTGAATAATGATGAAAGACACTTATTTTATTTGTGCTCATGACTACCTTGCAAAAATGTTTCCACGGTTTGAGAATAAACCCAGAAACTCGAGCCACTTTCCATGTGAAATGGATGAAGGATGAATGTGTTGGCAATTTAATTTAAAGAAAAGAAAGGGGGGGAATGTTTGTTTTAATAAGCATCTTGGTTTGTTCTTGCTACACATATATTTGACATGTTCAAACTTCAAATACGATCCACATGTAGTTATGGTATATTGCACTTATGGTATACTTGTTATTATTGTGGACAATTGATAAGTTTTATGAAATGACAATCCTTCACTAGCAAGGAATGTGGGACATGACATGTTTTGGTGCTAAGTGTTGAATACAAATATAAGACGTATGAGATTAATGTGGAGATGCCAATTCACTTTTGGATTGAAATTTTATGTGGAAAACATAGTGGACTATGTGTTGGAAGTTTGGGTGTGCTCATACTTGGCTGTAGTTGATGGAAATTAATGTGGGAAATGACATACAATGACTGCACGTCGCACTTACCATACCTCAAGGTCACCACCTTCACTTTGTTTGTGTTTGTGTTAGTTTCTTTGGCTGGTGTTGCCTTTGTTTTGCTCGGCCTTGGGAAGAATAGTGGTGCTTGTTAGTTTTCTGGCATTCTCCTTATAATTATGTTGGCTCTTACCTCTCCATTCATGAACTGTAGCTCTACTCCGAATAAAATCATGATGTTGGCTCTTAGATTTGCTCACAGAGCATGTTTTATTTCTGAAGTTTATAATGGATGTATGTGGGTATTATGGTTGTGCAAATTACATTTAAATGATGTTTCTTCCTGTTGGCATTTAAAAGTTTCAAGCTGGAAATAATGTTCAACATTCCGTTCTATTTGAAATATGTGATTGTGTTGCACCAAGAATGAATGTTGTGTATTTTTCTATGAATATTGACAAATAATTATGGCAAGTACTTTTGGTTTCTCTCTTCTTTGGTAATTAAAATTCGAAGGGTTTTCTCTGAAATAAAAAAATAGTTGGGTTTTTTGAATAATGCCATACCCTTTATCCAGTCTTTGGAAGACTTGCATCTCTTTTGAATTATCTTTCCATCGTTTGTGAATATATGTGAGAGACGAGTATTTGCCTTGCGGCCACCATAGGAGGTCTATGGAAAGTATGTTGTGGAAATAAATGGTTAAATGGTTTTGCAAACCCCTTATTAATGTTTCGCCCTTACGTTTTCCCTGACCTTGGTTTTCTATCTGATATATGGAAATTAGTAGATTCAAACTTTGGTCTTGGTGTATGTTATAATATTGACCAGACAGTGGGAAAGATTGGTTATATGCATGAAGCCTTGGATCGTTTGTTATTTATCTATGGGTTTTCGATCGATTTTGAAGTTATATGATGTTAAAATCAAATGAGGAGCACCGATTTTGCATGGGGTTTCAAATCCAGTTTGTTTATGCATCAAGTATTTGGGTTGTGATATAAGTATTGTATAGTGAAGGGCCAATGGATTTATGTTTGTGTTCTCAGCCTCCCATGTTGGATTGATGTAGTCTGGTTTTAATTGATTCAAATGATTCTGTTAACAATCACTTATAAAATGATCTGCTAATAGGAAAGGAAAAAAGGGAAATGTAAATGGCAAAGTTTGATAGTCCTGATATTTTCGTAGGGTTTTATATTGAACACTATAAAATTGTTGTGTCTTGGATTTGAATTATTAACATAAATAAGTTTTGGCAAATGATAGCGATGTAAACTTTCAATAAATATTATTCCATATGATAGAACAATAATCATCTCATTCCCGTTCCTTATCTCACTTTTCGCTCATTATACGCTCACCGCCTTCCCAAATACATTTAAAACATCACCTGTTCTATTACTATGAATTTCATTTTTTTTAAATGAATGAAAAAAGAGAAAGGATTAACAGAAAATGAAAGGGACTAGATGATGACTAATGTTGGAATTTTGGATATGGATACATTTTTTGTTTTTGTAAATAAGTTACCTCTGCACTTGTTTGAACAGTATTCATTGTTCACTTCCCATCCATGATACCATTTTTCACTCATTACAAATCCCCCCATCTTCCCAATAGCCTTATCACTCCTTGTTCAAATGGAAACTGATTGCCGAGTTTAAAATTATTAATGGATGGTGTTGGCTCAGGGGCAAACCCAAGGTTCAACACTTAAGAGTGCACCAACAAATCCCTAACTACCGACCCTTTCAACAACACCTGCGAAGTAGATGAAGTATCACCCGAGGTAGAGGTAGGGGTGGTTGCAGGACTCAAGTGTCTGCAACCTTAGCTGGGACACAGATCTATGATTATATCTCTTACAGAGTACTTAGCATAGATCATTTGTCAATATTCAACCCTTATTATACTTCACAGATAGCACAGAGCATCGTAACATTCCCTTAGATCTAAGGTATTTTAGCACTTAGCAACAATAAAACAGACCAGATCTGATAGATCAACACTAAGCATCTTCATACATGTGTATCCGATCTAACATCCTACATATCATTAGCACTTTAAGCATAAGCAGATCTATTCAATCATCTCATAGCACTTAGCAAAATGGGAACATAAACACATTGAGACAAGCACACAACAACACAACACAGTATTTACATGGTTCACCCCCACCCTGGGGCTACTTCCACCAATTCTTCTTCTTTATTAGCGTCCTCAATCGGTTACAAGAATAGAGCCATCAAAACCTTACTGCGCATAGGACAGAAGATCTGCACAACTCGCTAGATCCTTCTTCCTTGCGTTACAACACAAAGCCTTTTCCAACTTCCTACAATGACTTGCACTTAGCCCTGCAAGTCTCATATAGGCACAAAGAACTTACAGACCTTACTTGCACTTAGCATACATCACATAGATGCCGATCTATCCTCTAGCTCACTAGCACATACAAAATAGGCCTAAGCATGGGTAAAAACCCATGGGCCAATATCCCAATCTCGTTACATATTCCCAAAAACCCAAAATGGACCCAAAAGTGGGCCGAGATCCCGTGATATCCGCTTCGTATTGCAATCCTCCTTCGATGGATGTCGAAGTCCCAAAATAGGTCAATATGAACAAGAAACTCCCAAAACTTGGTCAAGGGCCAACAGACCCCCAATACTCACCTGTGACTCGTCCCGAGTTACTCTGGTCTAAGCAATTCTTCCTCGAATGTTTTGAATTGCTGCAATGATACGACCTCTTGCTCAGTGAACTCCTGGATCATTGCGTCGTTCACTGGCCCTTCTAAGCGTTGTTCTATGGTGATGACGATCTATTCCAGTTTGGCTCCTTGGATTTCAACTTCAGTGAACAATTGGCATGCATTTTCTTTCATTGGTTGAAGTTGTTGAGTGACTTCCATTACTTTAATATGAATCATATGGATATGTTGTTGGGTGGTGTGTTTCTCTTGAGACCACTTCATTCTTTCCACTAGTGATAAGGCCTTCAACTGCACTTGTAATGTATCGGTGTACTGCTTTGCTTCTTAGAGCTATGACTCTAATGCCTATAAATCTGGATTCTCCATGAGGTTCTCGTAAGTCTGGGCACTCCGGTTACTCAGCTGCTTTCATTCCAAGGCAAGAGATTTTAATCTGCCAACTATGCTGCGGGAAGTTGCTTCCCTTAGGTCTCTTACCTCCTGTGGAGTTTCGGGTACAACACAGAGTTCTAGATCTGAGATGCACTGTTGTAGCTTCTGGATCACGTCTTCGAGCTGTGCCACCTGCTATGGGATTCTTTCTTCGGTCTGTACCTCAATGATTGTCGTAGAGAGAAGTGCTCTGTTGACCGCTTCCTTTACCCCCAGTTGCTCCACCAACAACTGTTCCTTTCCTTGTTGTAGTTGTTATTTCTCATCATTCCATTTTTCTTGGAGAGCACTCTTTTCTTGTTCTGCAGCACTGCATTGTTCTACAAGTACTCCTTGTACTTGTGTCAAATCCTGGATGTCTTTCTCTGCTCCATCTTGTGCTTTTTGAAGTCCAGCCTCGACTGAATTCATGATTTGGTGGAGTTGAGCTGGCTCATCTCCTTCTTCTGGTGTTCCAACTGATAGGGGCGCAGTGGATACTGCGCGCCTCGACTGAAGTGCCCGCTACACTCCTTGGAGCTCTATCTCTATCTGTCTGTACATCGCCTCCTTCCTAGCTTCTTGATTCTCTGCAATCTCTAGCAAAGTGTCATTCAATGCAGCGATGATGAAGTTAAAGTCATCCGGGCTGAGGACAGTCTCGAACTTGGTCTTGGTTGCTTTTATTTTCTTTCTGGATGAAGGCTTTTGGGTGGACACCTTTCTTTTCTTCGAGGGGTCCTCCTCATCCTTATGCGATGTTTCCTCGCCGATCTCTTTGCTAACACCTCCTTTCTCTGGTGACATAGACACAGTCTTCACGGATGTGCTGTCTATATCCTGAACTTCTTCAGGATTATTTGTTTTACTAGGTTTGGGTGTATCCTGCGTAGCTTCTGGATTGTCTACATTGAACAACTCCCCAGGGTTGGCTGGGATAAGGAGTTCCACCGACCATTCCTTGGTGATTTCCTCTAAATCTTCCTCCGTAAGCTTGTAGTAGGACTTCAACTACTGCTATGGCCATCTGCGTGTGCTGTTATATAAATGAAGTGGCGGTCTGTGCTGAACTTCATTAGGGGACGAAACCTGTGGAGGGTATTTGGGGTCATACGAGGCTCAGACTGGATGGCTACTTTCAATTGGTTGTAGTAAGTGTAGAAGACAACATTTGACTGCTATTGCTTGTTCATATCGTTCAAGTACCACAGGGTACTGAACTTCACGAACAATGGTTCAAAGGGCTCGATGTATGGGAAGGTTGCACCTTTCGGCATCTCCCATGCAATGAATGCGATCAGTATGAGAAGCCAACTGAACTGGAACTCATATCCTTGGTCTTGTGCTTCCCTGTAGTTTAGTTCCAACTAGTTTACCAGGTACTGCGTCCAATTCAGTTGAAGTTCTTCTGCGCACTTCCCTGCAAGGTCAATGACGAATCCAGTCACTTGGGTGGGACGGTTCTTGCGAACTAGCTTGCCTGCGATCAACTGACATGCAAGGCGCACTACGCCGCTCTGGATAGAGGCTACCTTGTAGCCTCACGTTCCCCTCTCAACATCGCTGTTGGGCTCCAGATTTATAACATTTTCTTGCTGGTTCTTGAAGACATTGTCTACTCTCCTGAATACTTTTGTTAAGCAAATGGCATTCTTTCTGTGCTATTCATACCCTGTTACACATATATGTTCCATTATATACAGAAACCATGAAGTGCTTCCACAACCACAAATGAGCGAAGAATTCAACTATAAATGCAACAATAATCCTCT
>ML789377.1:561252-604444 GCA_009831015.1 Picea engelmannii | reverse complement strand
CGAGAAAAGAAAGGATGTAGAGAGCCATGCGTGGGGGGATCTGAAATGTGATAGAGCTTTTATGCTCGGGAGATGATAGAGATGGAGCATAGGGTAGAAGAATAGAGGAATGAGAGTCTCCAAGCACTGTATTGTTTTCATCTTTAATAAAATAGTTATGGGTTTTCATTAACACGATTTCCTGTCTTGCCACTTTAGCTGTGAGTTATTTATTTGCCAGTATGTGTTGATTTAGAGAACATAACAGACTGTTGACAGAGAGGGCAGGGCCCCCTTCGATGGAAACAAAGCTGATACATTGTATTTACAGTAGACTCCAGATTTGATTTCATCTTTCAGCAGTTTTCTCATTGGTTTAATAGAAGTAACATTTCATTCGATTGCACAGAGGGTTAGCATTCCAAGATTTAAGTTTAATGTTCTCTTTTCAGCCATTGATTTCATTTCTTCAGTTTTCACATTTAGATTGCTTAACATTCAGGAACTAGTTTGGGTATCTCATGAGATAAAGAAGTTTCATTTGATTACAATAGAAAGTTTCATAGGATGGTTGCTGAGTTGTATGGAGTGATAAGTAGCAAGCACTTAACTGTTTTCAGTAGATCTTTTACATGCATATACAGAACAGTACCGGTTAGTACCGAGTAGTACATAGTAGTGCAGAGAAGAGTAGAGTACAGTAGCTTCTTCCAGCGAGTTTCTTTTAAGCAGTTCAGAGATTAGCTTGGCATCCTTTAAACCCCCTCTTCAGCCCTGCATTTCCTATGCTGGTTCCTCTAAGTCTACCTTCCCGGGTTGACAATTAAATGTTGATTTACATGGTATATCTGCAGCTCGACAATCGCCATAAGTCTCTTTGATCCTCTGTGCTAATGCTCGGTCTGAGGTCTTTCCAGTGTAAAAATCCTGTGGGTCGGGGACTTGCATGCTAAGCCCGATGATCCAATTGATCAAGGTTGGATCCACAGTGATGTGGTGGTTCAACCATAAGTATCCTCCGTGGTAAATTGACAACAGTAATTTGACACATGCGTTCACTTCCTGGTGCCTACCGAAGTGTGGGATCTTCATAACATTGAGCAGTGTGGACTGCACGAGGTTCTGGGTCCATGACTATGGGATAATCTTGGAGTTCTTTCCTTTAGTCCTGGTCAAATACTTATGCGGGGTGAGCATGTTGTAAACCTTTCTATCGTCGAGGTTGAAGTCGCTAAACTTCAATGCTGCGAGCTTATCCTAGTTGGCATGAACTGCGCGCACCCCTTTCGGGAGGTACGCAGTGACTAAAGCATACTCAAAATCCCTGGGCACGTTGTCTCTGTTCATTTCTTCATTCAGAGGAGGTATATACGTAGGTAAGATGCTCAGAATCAACTTGGCATTCGCAAGATCATCTCTATGCTTCGTTCTCGTCTCTGTCGCAATTCTGCAAGTTCCTACTCCACGAGCAATTGATGGAGAAGCTTGGACTCCTCCCGTCGATGATGCTTGCACACCTGCAGACATCCTTCTTTCTGACATGACTTTCTCGGTCCTGAGATCAATGAGTACTTCCTTCGTAGATTCTTCAAGTGCGCTAAGCTCCTTGGACATACGCGCTCGGGGTTAATAATATCGGGTTCACGAATTAATGTAGACATGACAATAAGATGGAAAGAAAGAGCGTAATGATCACTGGACAATCTTAATCAAGGTTGCGAGCTCAAATTCTCGATTTGGCAAAAGTGTTCTTCGTGCATGGCGTGACGAGCTAAATAGGTGAGTCGATAATGATTGGCTCACAACGGTCCTAACCCTCCATTAACTCCTGTTCGATCCATTATGGCGTGGCCCAACGGTCTGATGATGCCTCTTTATTTCTTTTCTGCCCATTCGGAGCGGAAGTCGAATGTATATATCGATCAACAACTATATTGCTTTGTCATGGCGAAGTAATCTATGTCGTTGTTCTGATATCTCGGTGAAGCTCCAATTCTGATATCTCGGCGAGGTCTCTTCTAGAACCTCCTGTAACCTTTCAGTATTAGCCCTTTTCTTTCTTAACTTTCTAGCCTTCTTTCCAGTGAGCTTCGTCTCGGTAATGCTTTTATCATTCTGTGTCTTTTCTTCTTTGGTCTTAGTTACTTCGCACTGTTGAAATTTTTCCTAGGGTTCCTGTGTAATACTTCTTCCTTGTCTGGGATACATAATTCAATCTTTTGGGGATCCTCTAGTGTTCTCTTAGCCTCAACATATGAGTTTCTAGTATTAACTATCTGCGATCTACTCTTCTGTTCCTCAATAAAGTGTGCGAATATTTTGGTCATAAAGTCTTTTAACTCTTGCTTCTTTTGTTCCAAAACTTCTTCTTCCTCCTTTCGTCTAGCTTGATCTCTATCAATCCAAGTTTTTCCTATTAGCATGGTAAACGGGGCTCTGTCTTCAACAAATTTAATAATCTCAAAGTCCTCTTCTGTCGAAGCTCCATTGATAGTCATAGGTGTCTGGGCGAGCCTTCCACGTAGGTTTTCTAGATTTCCTCTGAATAAACTTATTCCTCCTAGGGAAGGGGTCATAGAAGGCCTTCCTATAGTGTCCCAGGTTCTTTCTGGCATAATATTCATCTGTGTTTCTTCATCTAGGACATAGTCAATGTCGAAGTCCCCTATTCTTTCTTTGATGCACTCCTTCTCTTTGAAGATATTTGATAAACTGACATGTCGGTGGTCATTCAAGGTCTCTTTCACTTGTATCAACACCTTCTCTGATTCTTGTTGGGGTTCTTCCTTAGGGTTTCCTTGATTCAGATTCATTCCTTCAAGCTTAGTGATCATTCTAGGGCAATCCAACACTTCATGGTCCATGGCTTTGCAACAAAGACAACTAGGTCTTCTGCCAGGGTATTCCTTAGCAAGATGTCCTAGTCTTCTGCAACCGTAAGAAAGGGTTAATCCTCGCTTTCTGTTAAATGATCCCCAGCCTTTTCTGTACTGCGTACTAGGATCATGGTAGTGAACCTGCAACAAATTCTTTCTAGGATCATGCATCCATTTATTAGTCCAAACATTATTTCTATGCATAGGTATAACATATCTTTCATTATTCTTATCAGATCTATTCATATCACATCTTCTTTCATCTATGAACACCTAGCTTTCAAACTAGGACAAAACCTATCAGATATAACTAGATCCATACTCTAGAAAACAAAAATTCCACCTTTCTTACTTTTACAGAGCACAAATCTTTCAGATCTAAGAACTTTTAACTATTCTTACCTTTAACAGAGCACAAAGCTTACAGATCTTACCTCTTTCAATCAAAACTTCTCACTTTTACCTTTATTGGAGCAAAAATATTTTAGATCCTGCTTCTTTTCTATAGATCCAACCTTCTTTCTTTAGTACAAAGCTTGACAGATCAAGTAGAATACTGCGCACTAGGGCACAGATCTACGCACAAATCTTTCACAATTTCAGTATGAATATTTGCACAGAGCTTCCTCTTTTTTAGTTCCCAACAATCACAGTTTCAAATCCCGACAATGGAACCATTTGTTGGCTCAGGGGTAGACCCAAGTTTCAATGCTCAAGAGCGCACCAACAAAGCCCTAACTATCGACCCTTTCGGCAACACCTGCGAAGCAGATGAAGTCTCACCCAAGGTAGAGGCAAGGGTGGTTGAAATACTCAAGTGTCTGCAACCTTAGATGGGACACAAATCTGTGATTATATCGCTCACAGAGTACTTAGCATAGATCATTCGTCATTATTCAACCCTTATTATACTTCGCAGATAGCACATATCATCACAACATTCACTTAGATCTAAGGTATTTTAGCACTTAGCAACAGTAAAATAAATCAGATCCGGTAGATCATCACTAAGCATCTTCATACATGTGTATCAGATCTAACATCCTACATATCATTAGCACTTTAAGCATAAGCAGATCTATTCAGTCATCTCATAACACTTAGCAAAATGGGAACATAAACACATTGAGACATGCACACATCAACACAACACAATATTTACGTGGTTCACCCCCACCCTAGGGTTACGTCCATCAATTCTTCTTCTTTATTAACGTCCTCAATCAGTTACAAGCACAGAGCCATCAAAACCTTATTGCGCACATGACAGAAGATCTGCGCAACTCGCTAGATCCTTCTTCCTTGCGTTACAGCACAAAGCCTTTTCCAACTTCCTACAATGACTTTCACTTATCCCTACAAGTCTCATATAGGCACAAAGCACTTACAGACCTTACTTGCACTTAGCATACATCACATAGATGCCGATCTATCGTCTAGCTCACTAGCTTACTATTTATACATACAAAATAGGCCTAAGCATGGGTAAAAACCCATGGGCCAATATCCCAATCCCGTTACATATTCCCAAAAACCCAAAATGGACCCAAAAGTGGGTCGAGATCCTATGATCTCCGCTCCGTCTTGCGCTCCTCCTTTGACGGCTGTCGAAGTCCCAAAATAGGTCAATATGACCAAGAAACTCCCAAAACTTGGTCAAGGGCCAACATATGGATTGCATGTGCTTCTATTGTGAATGATAGAGCCAACCTTTTGATTTTATTTATGTAGAGTATTGATGCATGGATTGTTAAGATTTTTTCATAACATTATTGGAATATTTCTTTAGGATGAATTTCTTTAGCAAAGGAAACAATGACATAGGTGATAATAGAGGCAGAGGAAATAATTGGAAAAGAGGCCATAGAAGGCCACGATTTTCGATACATTTTGATGTTGATCCTCAAGAACTAAATCAACTTTTCCAAGCTGGGTTTTTTAATCTAGTTTTCCAAGGAATTCTGCAACCCATACCTGAGAGCCCTCGTTTCCAACGATGTCAAAATTTCTCTAGTATTCATGTTCCCCCTCATGTGTCTATGTAGCCAGAACCACCTGCCAATGATTATTGGCAAGAAATTGTTCATCAGCCTGAAGCTCATCACCATGGTTGGACTACTGTGTCATTTCCATTCCCCCCTCCACCACCAATAAATCCAAATGCCCAAGCTGATCATGTTGTCTCATCAATACAATCCTCTCATGCAAGCAAAAGGATAAAAAGTGATGTTCCCAAGCTAGATCTAGATAAGGGAAAAGGAGTGACCACTCCCTCCAAGTCATCCAAATATTCCCTTGAATCTGTGTCCTCTCATATCCATCTCAAAGATGATTGGTCCCACGTCATCAATGCAATTCACCCACAAGGTTCCCATCATTTGAAGGTTGTTGCACATGATAAATTAGAAATGGGATCAAAAGAGGGAAGCAATGAAAAGAGTCAAAATGACTCTCACAACAAATATGGTTTTTAATGTTAATTAATGATATTTTCTTTTTAGGACAATCTTTTTATTTTGGCAATATTTTAGACAACAAATACATATTTAGATAGAGTTTTGGACAACATGGATATAATGTTATTTTTGGATATAGTCATGTTCTATTTGTCTGATATTAAAATATTTGATTATTAATATGAGGATGGGAGTTACAAGGCAGATATTTGAATTAAATATTTGGGGTATTATACTTCATGTGTTAATGATTATTAAAGAAATGAAAATTGGAGTGACAAGGGGTCCCACCTATTTAGTTATTATTTAAAAATACCCTTAATTATATATTATTAATTATTTGTCTGAACTAATTAGTTAGGCTAATTAAGCCTAACAAAAGAAAGGTAGTTGAACTACCATAAATTATTGGCAAAGTATAAAATCTCAATTAAATGAAGAGACGAGGAAGAGCGAATAGAAGGAGAACTTATGCTACAAGGTTTGATCTACACTTGTGAGATACTTCCATTCTTCATTCATTTTGAGTTAACTAGAAGGCTTAACCATCTTGATGACAACAAGGTCTTATTGAAGGCATCAGGATTCTAAACTGAATCATATTTTCCAGCAACTTGTCTTTAAAGGTGTATGATTTATCTTTGGCAGTCTATGTGTTCTTGTTTGTTTATGGATTAAATTTCATGACTGATAAAGAATATTTTGCAGAGTCAAGTGACAACATTTTATGGCAAGTCGATCCAGATATTTAGCTTCAGTTTTATTTTCCTGTCAGAGTATTTTTGTATGGTGCCCATTGGAGGCTTCTAAATCTGACTTTGGTCCCTACCCTCGCAGGGGTTTGTAAAGAGAATTTAGCTTTGTATATCAGAATGAAATCAATATAAAAATCAGATTTCTGATTTCATTCTCACATGTGTATTATATTTATTTGGTTTCATCCTTGTCTCTTATCCATGTATACACTTATGTAATTTATTACTTACTTTATTTCTTTTGCACAATTACATATAATATATATAAAACCATCCTTGGTCCCTTGTACTTAATACCTATGGATTAAGTGATTGTTTATTTTTTATTTTAAGGCTATAAACTCCGAGTAACATTCCCAAATATCTATATATATATTAATAATATACTAAATAGGTGGGACCCCCTTTACGTGAATAATGATGAAAGACACTTCTTTGATTTTCTCTCATGACTACCTTGCAAAAATGATTCTACAATTTGAGAATAAACCCAGAAACTCGAGCCACTTTCCATGTGAAATGGATGAAGGTTGAATGTGTTGGAAATTTAATTTAAAGAAAAGAAAGGGGGAAAATGTTTGTTTTAATAAGAATCTTGGTTTATTCTTGCTACACATATATTTGACATGTTGTTCAAACTTCAAGCACGAGCCACATGTAGTTATGGTGTATTTCACTTATGGTATACTTGTTATTATTGTGGACAATTGATAAGTTTTATGAAATAACAATCCTTCACTAGCAAGGAATGTGGGACATGACATGTTTTGGTGCTAAGTGTTGAATACACATATAAGAATTATGAGATTAATGTGGAGAGGCCAATTCTCTTTTGGATCGAAATTTTATCTGGAAAACATAGTGAACTATGTGTTGGAAGTTTGGGTGCACTCGTACTTGGATGTGGTTTATGGAAATTAATGTGGGAAATGATGTGCAATTACTGCACGTCGATCTTACCCTACCTCGAGGTCGCCACCTTCACTTTGTTTGCATTTGTGTTAGATGCTTTGGCTGGTGTTGCCTCCGTTTTGCTTGGCCTTGGGAAGAATAGTGGTTCTTGTTGGTTTTCTGGCATTCTCCTTATAGGTATGTTGGATCTTACCTCTCCATTCATGAGCTGTAGCTCTACTTCAAATAAAATCGTGATGTTGGCTCTTATATTTTCTTACAGACTGTGTTTGATTTTCGAAGTTCATAATGGATGTATGTGGGTATTATGGCTATGAAAATTACATTTAAAGAAGGTTTCTTCCCATTGGCATTTAAACGTTTCAAGCTGGGAATAATGTTTGACATTCCGTTCTGTTTGAAATATGTGATTATGTTGCACCCAGGATGAATGTTGTATATTTTTATATGACTGTTGGAAAATAATTATGGCAATTACTTTTGTTTTCTCTCTTCTCTGGTAATTAAAATCCGAAGGGTTTTATCTGAAATAAAAAAACAATTGTGTTTTTTGCATAATGTCATATCCTTTATCCAGTGTTTGGAAGATTTGCATCTCTTTCGAATTGTCTTTCCACCATTTGTGAATATATGTGAGACATGAGTATTTTCCTTGTGGCCACCATAGGAGGTCCATAGAAAGTCTGTTGTGGAAATAAATGGTTAAATGGTTTTGCAAACCCCTTATTAATGTTTCTCCCTTAAGTTTTCCCATACCTTGGTTTTCTATGTGATATATGGCAATTAGTAGATTTGAACTCTGGTCTTGGTGTATGTTATAGTATTAACCCGACAATGGGAAATATTGGTTATATGCATGAAGCCTTGGCTCGTTTGTTATTTATCTATGGGGTTTCGGTCAATTTTGAAGTTATATGATGTTAAAATCAAATGACGAGCACCAATTTTGCATGGGGTTTCGAACCCATTCTGTTTATGCAACTAGTATCGGGGTTGTGATATAAGTATTGTATATTGAAGGGTCGATGGATTTATGTTTGTGTTCTCAGCCTCCCATGCTGGATTGATGTAATCTGGTTTTAATTGTTTCAAATGATTCTGTTAACAATCTCTTATAAAACGATCTTCTAATATGAAAGGAAAAAAGGGAAATGTAAATGGTAAAGTTTGAAAATCTTGATATTTTCATTGGGTTTTATATTGAACACTATAAAATTGTTGGGTTTTAAGGCTATAAACCCTGGGTAACATTCCCAACTATCTTGCTGGGCTAAGGCAAGATAGTTGGGAATGTTACTCGAGGTTTATAGCCTTAAAAAGAAAAAAAACAATCACTTAATCCATAGGTATTAAGTACAAGGGACAAAGGCTGGTTATATATATATTATATGTAATTGTGTAAAAGAAATAAAATAAGCAAGAAATTACACTTAGTGTTGCATACTCTCTTTCTTACTAATCAAAATGTCTTCTATATCCCCATGACCCTGCAAACCTTGCTGATGCACATCCAAGAAACTATGCATGTAAGGTCTTGGTTTATCCATGCTATTACATGGCATCCTGTTATGAGCACCTCCAAATGATCTTTGGCCTTCATAGTGGTTTTAGTGACTGGTATTTTTGTAATTTCCATTCTCCTCCATGGGATCCACTAGCCCCATTGTTACCCCCATTTCATTGAGGCTCTCTACCATGACCCATGTGCATGAGAAGATATGTAATATTCTCTCGTCCTTCCTTCAGAGTGGTGCTTATATATGTCAAAGTTGTCTTGACCTCATCCTATTTCCTTGACAAGTGTTCCTGAGTTTCTTGCATTTGATTTTGTAAATCAAACCATGTCCTATCCATGGAGTGCTTCATTTCCTGAAACATGTTCATCCATACTTCCTTATCATTTCCAACCCTTGTTTCATGCCTTTCCCCCATGCCATTTTCTGTCTCTTCCCTTTCTGGTGACTTTGGTAAAGGTTGTCCTCCTCGGGCTCTCCTTATATTCATCAATTTAATCAAAGGATGGAAAGGATATTCGCTCTGATACCATTGTAATGTTGTCAAGTAGAGTTTCTAGGAAATTAAGGGTTTAATAATTTTTTATGTGAGTTGTTTTGTTGAATATTTTTATAGGTTGTTTCCCCAATGTTGCGTTGGAGTTGCTTCTAATGATTTTATAGCATATAGATGATAGATATGGAACAAAAACAGATGAAACAATAAGATACAAGAGAATAACATAATGAAATAGCCACAAACTTCGTATCTGACCTTTTATTTATTATATAAGCTGACCTCCATACAAGAGATATACAGATCTGGAACATATAGAAGAAATATAGAAGTTATGGCTGAAGATGCCTCCGAGATACAATAAAGAGAGAGTTGTGAGTCCTCCTAGACCTCCAATGGAAACATGCAAGTCTGAACAAGATCGATTTCTTTCCCTTCTACAATATGGCACCTGGATCCAGCTAAGTTACACACCACCTGGCTGTAGAGATCCTAGGAAATTTGGCCTCTTCATATTTGGCTTCCAAACCCTTGAGAATGGATGTAGAACT
This sequence comes from Picea engelmannii, assembly GCA_009831015.1. Taxonomy (NCBI): domain Eukaryota; kingdom Viridiplantae; phylum Streptophyta; class Pinopsida; order Pinales; family Pinaceae; genus Picea; species Picea engelmannii. Next base: position 594,905 of record ML789377.1, on the reverse strand, counting down.
TTAGATTTGGGGATGTGGAACACATATGATGAGATATTTCAACTGTGTTGTGAGATCTATCCCTCTAACTCACTGAATCACCAAAATAAAATGTGCCCTCCTTTAGAAATTCACCCAGCCAAGAGAAATAATAAATATGCAGAGAAAACCCCTCAAGAATTGTTGAGAAAATGCGCTTTGATGATGACAAATCCGTCTGGAATAAATTTGTCTTCAGAGATTCCTTTCCCTAGCTAAGTCAAACTCTTTCTTCTCTAATAGTGTGACTTATGTGCATAAAATCCCCCAAACCTACGTTGTGATTTCCTGAATACACTTCAAAACTTGATCTAAAACTGAGTATAATGGTGAGGGTGGGATATTTCACCACCTTGACCAAGCTTAGATCGGGAACATAGGGATATTTCGCCTCCTTGCTGATCTCCAGGGTTTGTTTACTCAAAACCCTCAAAATTTCTAAGCTGCAGAGCTCAAAGATGAAAAATGAGAAATGACATGAATGAGGAGTGAGGTGACCTCCTTTCCTTTTCTACCTCCATCTTCTAATTTTCACTTAAAATATTTAATTGGCTTCTAAGTTTATTCACTTTATTTCCTCATCTTAGCCAATTAGCTTTTTATTTTCCTTTTTGCTAAAGTTTCTTTAACCAAGTAACCTTTATCTCTTTAGTGAAGATTTTTGCACCTCTTAGTCCCCTTTATCCATGAGACTATAGTCTAGAGGGGACAACTAGATTACTAAGTATCTCAAGCCCCCTGTCAAGAGGAGGGGAACATTACACGATGGTGACACTAGGTTCTGTATCAATGATCCATATTCTCTTTTTTGTCTTGGAATCCGAGTCTTAGTCAACATATGACCCCGCGACTTTCATCTCATCCAAAAACAACTGTTTGGAGCGACATTCATATGTATTCTTCCAAGGGATTTTGTGGAACTCGCACCATTTTCCAGTGTCCTTCTTCGACTTCCCATTACCCTTCTTTGTTTTTGGATTGGGATGGTTATCCTAGGGTTGGCCATCCCTTCTCTATCCTTTATATTGATAGTTAGAGCCACTCTTACCATACTTTGGCTATTGCGTATTTGCAGAGCCGAACTAAATTTTTTTCTATTGTTTGAATTTATACTCGATTTTGACAACATAACGATAAGCGACTCTCAATGATGAGATGTCTAGAAATTCCATTTCAGTTTGGATGTATCTGTGCAGAGCCCCACAATATTTTAGGAACATATGCCGCTCAGAGTCTTTGATACCCAGCTTGGTGCGTAAGGCATGGAAAGTATTTTTGAATTCTAACACCGTTTGGCCCCTCTCTTGGTGCAGTGTGGTCCATCTCGTGTATTGGCCATCACAACTTCCAACAAGGTAATATTTCTCCTTGAGGTCATCAACAAAATTCTCCTAAGTGGGTCTTGGCCCAAAAATTCCAGACTTATCCTCGACATTTTTCTCACAGTAAGTCTACCACCAATCTTTTCACTGTTGGAAAAATTGTGGACATAGAAATAACCCTCTAGCAAATTTAACCATTTTTCCAAAGCATTGACATCTAGCTGGCATTCAAATAAAGGAATATACAAGTTAACTTGTACCTTGAAGGGAATTGCACCTCCAAAGTGATTGTTGGTTGAATTTCCTTCCATTGTTTCCAACAATTGTCGAAGGATCTAGGTGAAATTATTCATCATCTTGTTCCTCTGTCGCGCAAGGGATTCCTTGAGCAATAATTTGAAAGGATATCATGTCTCATCATCCCTATTTTCTTCTACCATGGAAGGTCACTTGGGTGTGTGAGAGTAGTTGTACTCAAGAGATACAAGCTCGAGACCGAACTCTCTATACCTTGACCTCATCGGGGACATACACTAAGAACGACAAGGAGAAGACCGCTCTGATACCACTAATACATATTATTTTAGGAATGATATGAAGGAAGAGATATAAAAAAGATACAACAAAGAATTACATAGAGATATGGCAAGGACCACAATAATACAATAAATCTCAGATTCTATTAATGATTGTCTAAAATACAAAAGATCGTAAAATGCAAAAGCACACAATCTAGCTAGAATGGTGGTAGAATATCTTTGGGAAGAGATGTGTTGGCTACATTCATTCGCAGGAAGTTGGTTACAATGAGGCTCCAAAGGAATTTCTAACATAAAGCATAAAAGAGAAAAATCTAAACATCCACAAACCTAACCCTAAGAGATGAAGTGCCAAATGTCATGTGGGTCTCGATCGGTTAAGTTGGTACATAAACTTCCAGGGGTCGTAAAGTTTGCATACGATCTTTGCTTTAGGCACATGATAGCTCATTGGAAATAACTATCTAAGGACTACACATGTTGTCATTGCACTCTTGCTAAATTCTATAATGTGACTGTGGTAGACCCAAAAAATGTTGTTTAGGGCCTGTTATCCCCTATCCTAGGGATAACCAAGGAGATTATGTCTCGAGGCCCACAGGTCCTAGACATGGAGTACCAAGAGCCATTTGACTTGAGCTTGGCCTCAGATGACCCATATTTTCTTCAATGAATCCTATATATATAAAAAAACAACATCCATCCCATCGACCTGATCCTGAAGTAGCGGTGGGTTTTGCTCCATGAGGTAATGAGTTTGACTATCATGGTATGTGTCACTCTGATTTTCAAAGCATTTGAATATGTTTCACTGAACTCTCCTTTGTTTCATAAGGTTTTCTTGGAAATTATTCTCTTTAACTTGTTCATACCTAGGGGGGGTGACATAGTGCCCTAGTAAGTTGGTTCCCTTAGGGATGAGTTTCCATGAGGTGGGTCTATGAAAGGTAATCATCCATTCCTTCCATACTTACCACTTTTCATCATTGTCCCTCTCATCTTCCCCTACCTTGGTTCGGGCATTGGGTTTTCCACACTAGTAAGGGTTGTATCTTTCCTTGTGGGAAGAAAGGGCTAAAGGCCCAGAGGTTAAGAGTAGCTGGAAAAAGTTAAAATCCAAAATGAAACCCTTGAGATGCTTCGCCCATGGATTCCTGAGAAATCAATAAATGGCTTCTTAGTAAGAAAAGGGGACCTGTAAGATAAAATAAAACTCAAGGTCTAGTTGGTGGATGGGAGGTCTCATCATGAGCCGACCTATTAGTTCCATGGGCATGTAGCGGTATGAAACTATCATCTATGTGGTCACCAAACCAAGGTAGTGGCTCTTGGTGGCATAGCCAAGAGAAAGGGGGTCTCATCACAAGACATCCTTCTCATTTCTGTAAAGTTCTTGTGGGTAACACTGTCACCACTAGTCACCACGCCGGGAAAATGTCCCCTAGCTATTCTCTTGAAAATAAAAAGAAATAAGACAAAGAATAAAATAAATCGAATGGTATAGGAAACAATGACATCCATGATAATGTGCAACTCTCTCTCTACAGAGGCACCCACAAGAAAGACCTACATTTCCATGTTATCACTGCACCCCTTGCCCAAACATTCCCCTACACCATTTTCATGACAAAGTTTGGTATTCACCTAGGAAACACCCCAAACTTGAGGAGGATTATCCCAATAGGACATCCTGAGACCCTCTCTAAACCTGGCTTGTTAAAATGCGTAACGTCTTTGAGCATTTATCTGGGCAAAGGGGGGTTTGATGCACATTTTTGGGTAATTTGATTATTGGATGTGATTGAAATTGATATGATCCTTGTGAATTATGAGCCCATGGAGGGTGTACTTGTTATTGCTGTAGGACCATGCCCGATGGAAAATTACATATGGGGAGATGATTAACTCAGACCTCCATTGGGATAAAATTCCACCAGATGGATGTTGTGACCCCAACCAGGGGCAGAGAGACACCAGAGGATGGCACCAGAAAAGAAGAAGGGAGTTTCCCCTGAGACACTCTGGCAGGTCTAGATCCAGGGGGGTATTTACCTTCCAACATGACATTGGCCCTTGAAGGCCCTTGACGTCATCATATTGACCTTTCATGTCATCCAATTAGGGTTTGCCATGAGGACGATTTGGTGCTAGTTGGCACGTGTGGCAACTTTTGAAGCTTAAAGTTTTTCATTTGAGGCCTAAATTTCCATGATGGGGGCCTAATTCCACCCCAGAGGGGCATGACATCAACCCTAAAGTGAAATTGGGGTTTTAATTGTTAATTTTATGTAAAAATTGGATTTTTGATGTAAATTGGCCATGTCGGCCTTTTATGACCTAAAAGACAATTAAAGGTCATTGTTATTGTATAAATAAGAGATAAAACTCTTGTATTTTATCATCATTGACTCATCACTTAAGTGTTGGTCTGAAATTCGGGCTTCCTTAAGGGTTTTTGGCTGAAATTAATGGTGCGCACTTCTTGAAGGAGGCAATTATTGGTGTATTTTGGCTATTTTCATGTGGAGGATCTTCAACTAGGGTAATTTTCTTGATTATTCTTGGTGAATTAAGTGGAAAATATGCATTTATTTATTGTGAATGAATGCTTATGGTTATTTTTATTTGTTTCATGTCTAAAATTTTGAAATTGCTTGTTTGAAATCCTAGGGGAAAGACATATGTTATTATCTTTTCCCTATGATCTTCCATGTGCTAAAGTTTCTTGAAAGGAATATAATTTGGAGTAGATAATAGAGCCCTACCATTCTAGCACTCTATTAACCCTACTTCCATTGCCCAATTGCATTTTTTATTACAATTTATTCAAGGAAAGAGAAAATCGCTAGGGCCTAACCCTTGTTACTTTCTAGCAATTTTCTCTTGGAAGTGGATTTTTGAGGCCTTGGGATACCAACACCTCTCTTATCCTCTCCACCCCTTTAACATGCCATTATCATTTCTATCTTCCTTTAAGATTTGTTTCTGCCATTAGTGACTCCTTTTACCCTAGAAAGGCACTAGACTACCATCTACAAGTGGTGATTGATCAAACAAACACTCATACTCTTATCCTTGAAGCCTTTTCTAACTCCTAAGCTAACTTGCTGCTTTATAAAAAAAATTCTACAACCATGCAAATATACATTTATTTGACACATTTACCTACATAACTTGCACTAAAACCATTCAAAACTCAATTGTGATAATTGCTAGTGAATCTACTAGGTAAGTGCTAGTTTTGTATGTGGTTTTCTTGCACCTTTGACCATTTAAATTTTCTTATGTTGCATAAGATTGATACAGCCATCTAACTGCAGAAAATTATTTGCAAAAGGGACATTAAAATTTAGCTAAACATTTCCAACTTTGCTTGTGAGAGTTAATTATCAATTTGCCTAGTCATAATCACTTTTTCTTATCTTTTTTCAAGCAATTTCAAGGAATAAATCTTGTGGTTGTTATAAAATATTAATTGATGTTATAAACTGTTGTATTGCTGCAAATTCATAATCATCTATCTTACTTTGTGAAGTTTTATTGTATTATAAAGTACTAACAATCATTTGGTACTTGGAAAGTGCCATGTTTGCCTTGTTGTCTTGTTTTGGGCAGGTACACAACATCATCCATTTGCTTCATCCTTAAGACATAAAATAAACCTTTGATTTGAGTGATCTGTGAGAGGGGAAGGATTTCCTTGTGATTACTTGCCTTAGCCTTCTCAAACCCCCCAGGTCACCAGGGACCTCTCCCCTGGGGTAGTCTTGACATACTCCTAAATAGAAAGGGATCTCTTATTAAGGTGATAGTCATAGGTTATTCCCAGTTACGCCAATTCTGTATCCATTTTCCTTGGGATTTTGGGAAAGTAAAAATTGTGCGATAACATTTTGGTGCCATTGTTGGGTTGTATTGAGTCAATTTTCCTCAAGATGACACTTTTTCGGTAAGCCTTTTCTCAAAATCCTTTATATTACAAAGCTTACATGGCGACTCCATTGAGGATGATCCCCTCATCCCTTTGATAGTTTCAAGAAAATTATTTGGTGACTCCACAAAGATTAGGGAGGTATACCAACCCTCCCAAGTCCTTTAGTAGAAAACCTCCCTAAAACTCTCCTATAGTGAAATCATTGTTTGTTGGAAATATTCCTTTGAACACAATGTCTAGCACAAGAACTCAGACTGTTAATCTAGACCAAGATAATAGCCAGAAACAATGGTCATCCAAGCTTTTGAAACCGTTGGACATGACAAACATACCAGGATACCCTAGGAAAATTCCCCCTATGTATGAGAAATGGTTTCCTAAATTCATTGGTAATGATGTAGTCAGTGCTGAGGATCACATGAGAAAATTCTGGGCCTTCTTTCAACTTCATCCCGTCAGTGATGATGTTGAAGATTTAGCTATTAAATTGTTCTCTGCTACCCTCCATGATGGCGCTAGACAATGGTACAATGGTTTCCTTGATGCTAGTATTAAAACCATGGATAAATTGGAGGAAGTATTCCTCAAACGATGGAGTTTCAAGGAAGATCCCAACATGTTGTTGATAAGGCTGAATAACATCACAAAACAAGAGAATGAAACTGTTAGGGAATTTCGTGATAAATTTGAAATCTTAGTGCAAAATATCAAAGTGATCCATCATCCTTAAGACAATTTCCTTCTCTTTCTTTACACCAAATCCTTTACAGGACATATGGGATTTCTCCTAAGAGATAAAGCCCCTAAAAAAATCCAAGAGGCCTAAGAGGTAGCTACAAGGATTGAAGACAATCTGTCATCATCTAGAGTTGAACCTTTCTCTGCCCCAAGAGTAAAAATATACACTAAACCTAAGATAGTCCATAATGTTGAACCTACCTCAGATATTAGCGCTAGCTTAGAAAATCTACAGTTGACTGTAGATGTCATGGTAAAAACCAAGGAATTAATGATGAATATGATTTTAAACTTGGAAAGAGCTCAACAAAAAGCTCCTAGGGTTCCTTACAAAGGGAATTTCCAGAAAGCAACTCAATTTTTTAGATAGAAAAATGATCAAGAAGTTCCTAATACTTTAGCCCCCACAAACATGGTATATGAAAACCCTTGGTGCTTACAGTGTAAAGACTCACATTGGGAGCATGAATGCCCCCTGAACAATGGTGAACACAACCAAGTGAATATTATCAACCATACCATTGAGGGTCCTCAATATTTCCTTAATGCCACACTTGAAGAACATCAAGAAGGCATAAAGGAAGCATCTAGGAAGTCTAGGATGGAGGTGATAAATAACCTTGATCAAGAGTCGAGAGAAAAGTTAAATAAACAAGAATTCCAAGTGTATACGAGGAAAAAACGAATGAACTGACCTCTCTCCACTGGACCTATAATTTCACAACCAATACCTTCACTTATGAACATACTTCTTCCTAAAAATCCTCCCAAAACTGACAAGGTTGATTTGAACTTTGACTTTGAAGGTGCCTTGGAAAAAATGCACCTAACCATTCCACTAAGGGAAGTCGTCAAGTTCCCATTTGTAAAAGAAAGGTTCAATTTTCTTTTCAAAGTATCATATGAGCCAATGGAACCTCCTATCATGTTACAAGTAGACCATTTTAGGGTTCAATATGATGGACACCTACCTTTCTTCACGAAATTATTGGTTAATAACAAATGTCTTAACAATTGTATGCTTGATTTAGGAGTAGGTGATAACATGATGTCTTTGAAGGTCATGGAGAAACTAGGCCTGAAGGCCACACGACCTTATAGGAATGTGTGTGGTTTTGAATCCAGGGCCATACCCACTCATGGGGTAGTTGAAAACATTGAAGTATGCCTTGGTAAATATCCTGAGAGAGTGATCCACATGGATATTGTAGTTGTGGATGTCCCTGATGTATGGGGAATGCTTTTGTCTAGGAAGTTTGTTGCGATGTTGGGAGGTACCTTAGAAATGGATCTAACTTACATCAATGTGCCTATGAATGATGGGACAATAACCCACCTCCCAAATGTGCCAATGGCCAAGGTCCATGTGAAATACATTGATAATGATGTTGAAACTAGCGAAACACATGAGCCAATCAAGGAAAACCTTCCTGTATTTTCTCTAGAGGATTTGCCTTTCGCTTCTGAGAAAGATTTTGATAAAATACAATGGCCAAAGAAGGAAGAATATCAACAACTCCTAGAAAAATACAAGGACAAAGAAGTTGGGACTTTCAAGCTATTAAAGAAAGGGGATGATGATATATTGCTCAAACCAACCCAACATGAAGTATTCACAACATAATCCCACCCTCCTCCCTCAAAATAATATACTATAGTTTTACAAGAAACAACCAAGTTCAAAGCAAAGATTACCACAAGGGAGATACGGTCTGGATGTGGGATACAAAAAAGGGAGATCCTACTAATGTTAAGGGGAATGCGAAATTTTGGCTTGGACCTTTTAGAGTTGGAATGAAGTCAATTAATGATGCCTACTATTAAAGAAAGGGGATGATGATATATTGATCAGACCAACCCAACATGAAGTCTTCACAATAGAATCCCACCCTCCTCCCTCAAAATAATATACTATAGTTTTACAAAAAAAAGCCAAGTTCAAAGAAAAGGATTACCAAGAGGGAGATACGGTCTAGATGTGGGATACAAAAAAGGGAGATCCTGCTAATGTTAAAGGAAATGCAAACTTTTGGCTTGGACCTTTTAGAGTCGGAATGAAGTCAGTCAATGATGCCTACTATCTATCGATGTTGGAAGGAAGAAGATGTCCATTACCGGTTAGTGGACACCTCCTCAAACCCCATCATGGGGAAAAGACTTGACTTCAAAGGTAAGTATAAGTAAGTAGGCATGAATTTGCATTCATTGTATATACCATCTGCATGTCATGCTAGAGTAATATAGTTGTAGTTTCATTTTAATTTATATATATATATGCTCTCTTAATTTTTATTCCATTGTATCATATATGAGCGAGGGGTGATATCACCACCCCAAATGATTACTAATTATTTTTGTTTAGATCTAGAAGATTATAGGTCATGCCAGAGATATCGAGGTTCTCATGTGCTCTACGGTGAGCACATTTCCCAGAGTTGGATCCAGATGTTATCCCCTATCCTAGGGATAACCAAGGATATTATGTCTCGATGCCCATAGATCCTAGACATGGAGTACCAAGAGTCATATGACTTGATCTTGGCCCTAGAGGGCCCATCTTTTCTTCAGTGCATCCTATCTATCAACAACAACAACATCCATCCCATCGACCTTATCCTGAAGTAGCTTTATCCTGAAGTAGCAGTGGGCCTTGCTCCATGAGGTAATGAGTTTGGGTATCATGGTATGTGTCACTATGATTTTTGAAGCATTTGAATATGTTGCACTGAACTCTCCTTTGTTTCATATCGTTTTCTTGGAAATTATGCTCTTTAATGTGTTCATACTTGGGTGGGGGGGGGGTGACAGAGTGCCCTAGTAAGTTTTTTCCCTTAGGGATGAGTTGCCACTAGGCAGGTCTATGAAAGGTCATTGTCCATTCCTTCCATACTTACCACTTTTCATCATTGTCCCTCTCATATTCCCCTACATTGGTTCGAGCATTGGGTTTTCCACACTAGTAAGGGTTGTACCTTGCCTTATGGGAAGAAGGGGCTAAAGGCCCAGAGGGTAAAAGTAGCTGGAAAAAGTTAAAATCCAAAATGAAACCTTTGAGATGCTTCGCCCATGGATTCCAGAGAAATCAATAATAGGCTTCTCAGTAAGAAAAGGGGACCCATAAGATAAAATAAAAATCAAGGTCTAGTTGGTGGATGGGAGGTCTTATCATGAGCCAACCTATTAGGTCCATGGGCATGTAGCGGTATGAAACTACCATCTATCTAGTCACCAAACCAAGGTAGTGGCTCTTGGTGGCATGGCCAAGAGAAAGGGGGTCTCATCACGAGCCAACCTTCTCATTTACGTAAAGTGCTTGTGGGTAACGCTATCACCACTGGTTACCACGCTAGGAAAGTGTCCCCCAACTATTCTCTTCAAAAGAAAAAGTAATAAGACAAAGAATAAAGTACATTGAATGGGATAGGAAACAATGACATCCATGATAAGGTGCAGCTCGTCCTCTACAGAGGCACGCACATGAAAGACCTACATTTTCCTGTAATCACTGCACCCCTTGCATAAACATTCCCCTACACCATTTAATACACTTACATGACCTATATTGGTCTTGACCTAGTAAACACCCCAAACCTGAGGAGGATTATCCCAATAGGATATCTCAAGACCCTCTCCAAACCTGGCTTGTTAAACTGCATAACGTCTTTGATCATTTGTCCGGGTAAAGGGGGGTTTGATGCACATGTTTGGGTAATTTGATTATTGAATGTGATTGAAATTTCTATGACCCGTGTGACTTATGAGCCCATGTAGGGCGTACTTTTTTTTTTTGTAGGACCATGCCTGATGGACAAGTACATATGGGGAGATAATTAACTTAGACCTCCATGGGGATAAAATCCCACGAGATGGATGTTGTGACCCTAACGAGGGGCAGAGAGACAATAGAGGATGGAACCAGGAAAAAAAAAGGGCATTTCCCCCGGGACACTCTAGCAGGCCTAGATCCAGGGGGGTCTTTCCCTTCCACAATGACATTGGCCCTTGAAGGCTCCTGACGTCATCATATTGACCCTTGACGTCATCCAGTTAGGTTTTTCCATGAGGATGGTTTGGTGATAGTTGTCACATGTGGAAACTTTTGAGGCCTAACGTTCCATGATGGGGGCCTAACGTCACCCTATATGGGCATGACATCATCCCTAAAGTGAAATTGGGGTTTTAATTGTTAATTTTATGTAAAAGTTGGATTTTTGATGTAAACTGGCCATGTCGACCTTTTATGACCTAAAATAAAATTAAAGGTCATTTTTATTGTATAAATAAGAGATAAAACTCTTGCATTTTATCATCATTGACTCATCACTTAAGTGTTGTTCTGAAATTCGGCCTTCCTTAAGGGTTTTTGGCTGAAATTAGTGGTGCACACTTCTTGAAGGAGGCAATTATTGGTGTATTTTGGCTATTTTCATGTGGAGGATCTTTTTTTGTTTGTTTGTTAATTTGTGCAGGACTTGCGATTAACCTGTGGCTTGAGAAACCGCGACTCAAGGGCATCTAAGCCGTCAAAATCGCCCAGGGATCGCACCCGGCCTGAGCCACACCAACCCTTAACATGGTTGGATTTTTTGTCCCCGCAGGTTTCGAACCGGTGACTTTAACATCACGTAGTGGCTTAACAACACACTCAGTCACCGACTGTCCTACACCTCGGGGACTCATGTGGAGGATCTTCAACTAGGGTGATTTGCTTGATTATTCTTGGTGAAGTAAGTGGAAAATATTCATTTATTTATTGTGAATGAATTCTTATGGTTATTTTTACTTGTTTCATGTCTAAGATTTTGAAATTGCTTGCTCGAAACCCCAGGGGAAAGACATATGTTATTATATTTTTCCCTATAATCTTCCATGTGCTAAAATTTCTTGAAAGGCACCTAAATTGGAGTAGATACTAGATCCCTACCACTGTATCACTCTAGTAGCCCTACTTCCATTGCCCAATTTCATTTTTTATTACAATTTTTTCAAGGAAAGAGAAAATCGCTAGGGTCTAACCCTTGTTACTTTCTAGCAATTTTCTCTTGAAAGTGGATTTTTGAGGCCTTGGGATAACAACACCTCTCTTATCCTCTCCACCCCTTTAACATATCGTTATCATTTCTATCTTCCTTGAAGATTTTTTGCTTCCATTAGTGACTCCATTTACCCTAGAAAGGCACTAGACTACCATCTACAAGTGGTGATTGATCAAACAAACACTCATACTCTTATCCTTGAAACCTTTACTAACATTTTATAACCCTAAATTAGACTAACTCCTAAGATAAATTGCAGCTGTAGAAATTTTTTTATACGACCATACAAATATACATTGATTTGACACATTTACCTACATAACTTGCACTAAAATCATTATAAACTCAATTGTGATAATTGCTAATGAATCTACTAGGTAAGTGCTAGTTTTGTATGTGGTTTTCTTGCACTTTTGACAATTTAAATTTGCTTTTGTTGAAAAATATTGCTACAGCCATCTAAATACAACGAATTCTTTGCAAAAGGGACATTAAAATCTAGCTAAACATTTCTAACTTTGCTTGTGACAATTAATTATCAATTTGCCTAGTCAAAGTCACTTTTTCTTGTCTTTTTTCAAGCAATTTCAAGGCATAAATCTTGCGGATGTTATAAAATATTAATTGCCATTATAAAATGTTGCATTGATGTAAATTCATAATCATCTAGCTTACTTTATGAAGGTTTATTGTCTTATGAAGTACTAACAATCATTTGGAACTTGGAAAGTGCCATGTTTTCCTTGTTGTTTTGTTACGGGAAGGTACACAACATCATCCATTTGCTTCATCCTTAAGACATAAAATAAACCTTTGATTTGAGTGATTTGTGAGAGGGGAAGGATTTCCTTGTGATTACTTGCCTTAGCCTTCTCAATCCCCCCAGGTCACCGAGGACATCTCCCTTGGGGTAGTCTTGACATACTCCTAAATAGAAAGGGATCTCCTATTAAGGTGACAGTGATAAATTATTACCAGTTACACCAATTATGTATCCACTTTCCTTGGGATTTTGGGTAGGTACAAATTGTGCCATAACATGGCCTCAAAACGACTGCAGAAGTTGAGGACCCGAAAAAAATAGAAAAAAACTGCCAAATTGGAAATTGGTCTTTGAGCCAGTGGAATAGGTGGGTGGCCACTGATATCCACCTAGATCATTCCTCCCCTCTTAGGAGAAATGGTCTCCATTGCATCTAGTGCCTGTATTAGATGATGAAACTTTTTTTTAACTTGACTCCTGGTGAGCTAGTTGCCCTGATGAAGAAACTACCCTGCTTTGACAACCCGATATAGTTTGATAGTCTGCTGGCGGGTGTCCTTTGTCTTGGTTTCCATTATATGATCAACTATCGCCTGTTCAATGCAGGAAGGATTGATTTTTGTAGGGGCCAACTGCTTGGCCACATCCAAAGTGTCAAGGAGAGGTGGAAAATATGGTCATAGCAGTTCCACATTAAATACTGGGTGCAATCTGAGGAATGGAGGAATACTTAATTCAAAATCATTCTCACCCACAACCTTGGTGATGGTGTAAGGCTTGTATCAGAGTGGGCACAAATTTCGATGGGATCCTGTGAGGTTCTCTTTCTGCAAATGCAACCATACCTTATCTCCCACTTGAAATTTTTGCGGTACCCGATGTTGATCGTGGCACTGCTTTTACTTGGCATTGGCTTTCTGCACAATATCACAAACTTGTTGTTGGATGTGTTGGATGCACTCAACAAATTTGGCTACATGATTAGCCTCTATATGAGCATGGGAGGACTCTTCATGTGTGGCTGCAATGGGCATAGATACGCCAATGGGGGCCAATGGTTAGAACCCCAAGCACACCTGAAAAGGGTTGTGGCCAATAGAGATATGGAGGGATCTGTTGTAGCTATGTTTAACATAAGGAATAATTTCATCCCATGTGCATGGATGTTTGGAGTTATACATTCGCAGGATATGGACAATCATCCTGTTTCCTACCTTTGTTTTTTCATCAGTCTCTGGGTGGAAGGCAGTCGATTTGGTCAACTTGGTGTCCATCATCAACCATAGGTTGGACCAAAATGTGCTCAGGAACCTACTATCATGATAATAGAAAATAATTTTTGGTAGCCCAAAATGAACCCAAACATGTGTGAAGAAGAGCCTGACGGTGGCCTCAACTATGCTACTCGTCTTGCAGGGTCCCAAAATTTCCATTTTAGATAATCGATCGACGACCATGAAGACACAATCATTCCAATGCTTGGTTGAAGGCATACCAAACATGTAGTCCATGTATATGGTCTCTCAAGGCCTATCCAGAGTAGAAATATGGGTGTATAACCCCTGTTTCTTGATGGCAGTCTTGGCAATGGTGCATGCAGTGTAGGATCTGATGTACTTGCGAACATCTTGTCAAAGCTTTGGCCAATAAAAATGCTTTTGAAATACTGCCACTGTATTTTTTACACCAAAGTTTCCCACTGCCCAACTATAATGAGCTTCCTAGATCAACTTTGCATGCCCACTTGAAGCAACACTTAGGTGGCTCAAATGGCATAATAATCCATCTAGAGATGAAAGTTGGGAATTTTTTTTTTGCGCTCAATGTTTGATAGGAAGTAGAAAATTTACAGTCATTATTGTATAATTGTGTCCATCTACATGTCTCATGTCCACAGGAGTTAACAACTATGGTTAGTGCTGCCACTAGGAGTCTACTGAGGCAATCTGCGACATGGTTGATGCAACCCTTCTTGTACTTGATATTCAAGTGGAATTGCTGCAGGTACATGGACCACCTATGATGGACATCATTTTTTAACTTTCCTTGTGTCTGCATGAATCACAGAGGCCCGTGATCAGTGTGGATTATCGTTCCTTCCCCTGAATGTAGTGCTTCCACTGTCGACATGCCTTCACAATGGATTTCATATTTTTGTCATAGGTGGGGTATCTTTGAACAAATTCAGATAGAGTTTCACTGTGACAGGCTATTGGATGCCCATGTTGAATGAGGACTGCACCGATAACATAATCTAAAGCATCTATCTCAATCTCAAATGGTCGATGCGGGTATGGAAGAATGAGGACTGGTGTCGTAAAGAGGCGAGATTTCAGATCCTAGAATGCTTTTTGTTGAGACATGGACCAAAAAAAATTCGCCTTCGTGCCACCCTTGGTCACTTGGCTTAGGACCCAAGCGATATGAAATAATCCCAACACAAACTATTAGTAGAAGTTAGCAAGGCCTAAGAAGCTGCGTAGCTTGGTCATTGTTTACGGGGCCAACCAATCACGAATGAATTGGATCTTGGATGGATCCACATGTACACCTTGATCATCCACGATGTATCCCAAATATTGGATTCCCTGCATGCCAAAGGAACACTTCTCCAAATTGGAATATAACTTGTGCTGTCGCAGGGCACCCAATACCCATTGAATATGCTCCAAATGTTCATCCCAAGTTTATTTGAAGATGAGGATGTCATCCAAATATACAACCACAAAGGAGTTTGTGAATGGTCGTAATATATCATCCATCATCCACATGAATGTGGTCGAGGAATTAGTGAAGCCAAAAGGCATGACCAACCAGTCAAAGTGGCCTTCTTTGTACTTGAAGGTTGTCTTCCACACATTAGTTTGCTCAATCGACACCTGTTGGTAACCTGACTTCATATCAATCTTATTGAAAAAATTGGCTCCCTTGAGCTGATTGAGAAGATCATCAATCCGTCGAATTGGGTACCAGTTCTTGATTGTGATCTTGTTTAGGGCTCTATAATCAATACAAAGTCACCATGTACCACCTTCTTTTGTACTAGAACAATTGGGCTCCCACAAGGGGAGGAGATTGGTTTGATGTGGCCCTTCATAATTATCTCTTGGATCTGGAGTTTTATTTCTTCATTCTCCATAAAAGAATTCCTATATACAAGGCTGTTAGGCAGAGGATCACTAGGTGTCAGATCAATTGAGTGGTTTACCTGGAAGTGCACAAGCACCCTATTAGGTGAGGTGAATATGTCTTTTTACTCCTCAACTATTCCTTCCACTTGTTTCTGGTGGGCAGAGGGACCCTGTGCAGAGGTTTTGGCCATTTTAGTGACCTTTGGTTCACCTTCTGATCAAACCATACATAGGAAAAATATACCAGTCTTCTCAACAAATGTGGCTACCCGATCAACCTCTATCTAAGCATGGGAGGACTCTTCCTATGTGAGTGCAATGGGCAGAGCTACGTCAATGGGGGCCAATGGTTGGAATCCCAAGCACACCTGAAAAGGGTTGTAGCCAATAGAGCTATGGAGGGATCTGTTTTAGCTATGTTGAACATAAGGAAGGATTTCATCCCATGTGCATGGATGTTTGGAATTACACAATTGCAAGATATGGAGAATCATCATGTTGACTACCTCTATTTTTCCATCAGTCTCTGGGTGGAAGGTAGTCGATTTGGTCAGCTTGGTGTCCATTATCAACCATAGGCTAGAACAAAAGGTGCTCAGAAACCTACTTTCAAATTGGAGATAACAGTTTGTGGTAGCCCAAAATGAACCCAAACATGCGTGAATAAGAGCTTGGCAGTGGCCTCAGTTGTGATGCTCTTCTTGCAGGGTGCCAAAATTGCCATTTTATAGAATCGATTGACGCCCACTGAGACAAATTCATTCCCATGCTTGGTTGAAGGTAAACCGTACATGGAGTCCATGGAGATGGATTCCCAAGGCCTATCTGGAGTAGGTAGACGGGTGTATAGCTCATGTTTCTTTATGGTGGGATTGGAAACAATGTAAGTGGTACAAGATCTGATGTACTTGAGAACATCTTGTCAAAGCTGTGGCCAATAAAAATGCTTCTGTAGTACTTTCACTATCTTTTCTACACCAAAATGTCCCACTGCTCGGATGTAATGAGATTCCTAGATCAACTTTGCATGCTCTCTTGAAGGAACAAAGAGTTGGTTTAGATGGCACAATAATCCATCCTTGAGATGTACACTGGGAACTATTTTTCCCGAGCTCAATTTCTGATAGGCAGTAGCAAAGTCAGAGTCATTATTGTATAATTGTGGCCATCTAGATGTCTCATGTCTGCAAGAATTAAGAACTGTGGTTAGCGCTGTCACCGGGAGTCGATTGAGGCAATATGTAACATGGTTGGTGCTACCCTTATTGTACTTGATATTTGAGTGTACTTGTTGCAGGTACATGGAACACTTATGATGGTGGTCATTTTGTAAGTTTCCTTTTGTCTACATGAATTTTAGAGGTTTGTTATTAGTGTGGATGATCATTTCCTTCCTTAGAATGTGATGCTTCCACTGTCGACATGCCTGCACAATGGAGTACATATCTTTGTCATAGGTGGGGTATCTTCGAACAACATCATATATAGTTTCACTATGATAGGCTATCAGATGTCCATGCTGAGTGAGGACTGCACCAATAACATAATCAAAATCACTTGTCTCAATCTCAAATGGTCATTGCAGGTCTAGCAAAATAAGGACTGGTGCTGAGAAGAGGTCGGATTTCAGATCCTCAAATGTTTTTTGTTGGGGCATGGACCACACAGACTTGACCTTCATGCCACCCTTGGCCACTTGGATTAGGGCCCAAGTGATATGAGAGAACCCCAACACAAACCGTTGGTAGAAGTTAGCAAGGCCTAAGAAGCTATGAAGCTCGAACATTGTTTTTAGGGCCGACTAATCGTAGATGACTTGGATTTTGGCTAGATCCACGTGTACACCCTACTCATCCACGATGTATCCCAAATATTGGATTTTATGCATACCAAAGGAACACTTCTCCGAATTGGAATATAACTTGTGCAATCACAGGGTCCCCAATACATGTTGAATATGCTCCAAATGTTCCTCCCAAGATTTGTTGAAGATGAGAATGTCATCCAAATATACAACCATAAAGGTGTTTGTGAATGGCTGTAATATATTATCCATTATCTGCATGAATGTGGTCAGGGCATTAGTGAAGCCGAAAGGCATGCCCAACAACTCAAAGAGGCTTTGTTTGGACTTGAAGGTTGTCTTCCACAGATCCGTTTTCTCAATTGACACCTGGTGGTAACCTGAATTCATATCAATATTACTGAAAAAATTGGCTCCCTTGAGTTGATCATCTAGGGAATTGGGTATCGATTATTGACTGTGATCTTGTTCAGGGCTTTGTAATCAATACAAAGTCTCCATGTCTCACCTTCTTCTATACTAGAACAATTGGGCTCCCACAAGGGGAGGAGCTTAGTCTGATGTGGCCCTTCAGAATTAGTGCTTGGATCTGGCATTTGATTTCTTCATTCTCCATAAAAGAATTCCCATATATAGGGCCGTTAGGAAGAGGAGTACTAGGTGTCAGATCAATTGAGTGGTTTACCTAAAAGTGCACAGACACCCCAGTAGGTGAGGCTAATATGTCTTTGTACTCCTTGACTATTCTATCCACCTGTTTCTGTTGGGAAGAGAGACCCCATGCAGAGGTTTTGGAGGTTGATGTGACCTTCTGTTCACCTTCAGATCGAACCATACCGAGGAAAAATATCCCGGTATGAGAAACCACTTTTTTTCACTATTTCACAGAGATCAAAGCAACCACAATATTTTGGACTGCCTCTGATATGCTATAGATTTGATCTCCAAAATTAATAATGACACTACGGGGCCTAGATTCATAAACAACATGACACTTCCACATATATGGTTGTCCTAGAAAAATTTCACAAACTTCAAGTGGGGAAACATCACACACTACCTCGTCTTTGAAGTTTTTTGATGCAGCCCCCCTACCCTCCTGGGGTTATGCGACCTCCCAGTATAGGATCTTTCTAGCTGCAGAGTCAAATCGTCTCCTCGGGTTCCTCTTTGAACCCAAATCAAATATATACAGGTCCCATTTTCCTTCTGTGTGCAGGTCTATCAGACCCGCGGGCTAATTTTCGTTCACTCCCAAAACACTAGTTTTAGGCTTAAGACCCTTTGGCATTAGCCCCTCCTTCATACGACCTTGGGTCGTGTCCTTGTACTAATGTGGGATTGCGGGCATGGGCAAGAGTGGTTTCAAACCAACCTGCTTTTTGCATCGTAATCCTCCTCGTGCTACCACGTATCCATTTGAGAATACCGTGGTTCCAATTACGGTTATCTCTAGAATAATTATCCTCCGCACAAGTCTTGGCTCCGCAATTCTTCTCGTCCGTCGATCTCCACTCCTTTGGTGCTGCCTATGATCAACAAATTCTATCGAATATCCTTCCCTATCTCCAATGCATGATCTTAGATCACCATGATCTGTCGCCACGTAACTCCCCTCTAGATCAACGTCTGTCATTGATTTCGCCTTTCGGGCTTCGAGAGTTTCGACTCTCAAAATTTCGCTTCCTCCGTATGGAAATCCTCCGGAGATGAAGATCTGCTTCCACCTTCCTCCCTGAACCTATGGTCAATATCTCCTCCGTGAGTTCTTCCTTCAGGAATATCGATTCTGAACCTCCATAAGCTCCCTTTGCTAAGCTCCTTCTTCACATGTGAACTTGGATGACGTCTTCACATGACCACGTGACTTCCTGTTAAATCTCACGCACCTCCAATCCTTGAAATGTTATCGGATCGTCGATATCCTGATCTTGACGGTACCTCTGGATTGATGGTTCAGATATTCCCTCTCCAAATCTACGAACCAGATCTCTTCGTGATTCCAGACTTCGGGTGTTTGAAATCTCAAACCTCGCTTTCCTCTGTACTTCAGTCTCCTGGAGTTAACGATCTACTGGAACCTATCCTACTGAATCAACAGCCCTAATTCTACCTCAGATGTTTGACCTTTCAACTCAGATCTAGAGTCCTATGACCTCCTTCTTGATCAAGGGTTGAGATCCTCCTTCGGGTCTTTGGACCTTTCCTCCTTCTCTTTTCTCTGGAGTTCTAGATCTGACACTGTGTGTCCACCTTCGCATTGACGACTCTCATCGTTTCTAGGACTTCGACCTTCGGCAATTTCAAATCTCAACAACCACAAACCTCCGGAGTGAATTCTTCCGGAGTGTCAGATCTCCTGACACTTGTCCTCCCTTGATCCAACGACTGTTCAATGGATGTATAATGGAGTGAATCTCGATCCTCCATGTGTCCCTTCCCAGATCCACGATCCATGTTCTTCCTTTGGGATCAATGACCCTTAATCATTACGGTTGTTTAGGCTTCGATGATCTCAAACCCTTCTCCTTCGCGTTCTCCCGTAGTGGCTTCACCTGGAGTTCACGATCTCTCGCCACGTGTCCTTCTAGATCTAATGGTCCAGATTCTCTTCGGCTCTTCGAGCTTCAGCAATATCATTTCTCAACTGAAACCTCACTACAACTTACCTAGATCTTGCAATCTATTGACAAGTGTCCCTTTGTAGACCGACGACTCTCAACTCTTCGACTCTTCGGGCTTCTGATGTTTCAATATTCTGTGCGCTTGTTCCTCTCAGAGCGCTTCACCCGAAACACACAATCTCTTGATGCATGTATCCCCTTTGATCTGACGACCTCTAACCACTTCAGGTCTTCGGTGTAAATTCTAACCTTGTACAATGTCTAGTGTAAACAGATATTCATAAAAGAACAAAAAAGATACACTGGAAAATACAAACATTACTCAGAGATTTTTCCCCTAGAAACTTAAACCGGGAAAACTAGCATATATTATATTCATTCATTGTGTTACATTGTTTACAATGCAATATACATATAGGAGCCAATGGCATCCAAAACCCTAACCCAATGACCTAGATTAGTCCAAAACCCTAATTCCTTAACCAGAAATAGAAAACCATCGACAAAAACCATGTGCCGAAAAAACCACCCAAATACATGACACGTTTCCCTAGGTAGGTGTCACGTTTCCCGAGGCAGATTTTTTTTTTCGTGCAAAGAATATAACACATACCCAACATTTGGGGTTCGAGAGTTTCAACTTCTGTACACTTGGTTCTCCCGGAGTACTTTCACCCGAAAACTCAAATCTTGCGCCACCTGTTGCCTTTGGTGATGGACGGTCCCTACTCGCTTCGGGACTTCAGGACTTTGACAAGTCTGATCTCCTATGTCTACACAGTGTTAAGGCTCATGCACTTCCATTCAGATCCAATGGCTATTGACCCTCTACACTCAGATCCAATGGATGGGATCTATTCTCTTCTCCCGCGCCATCCTTGTTCGTTAGGCACTCATCCAATGGACCAAGATTCTCCTTATAACTAATCCGATGGTTATTGCAGCTCCTCTTCCTGAGCTTTAGAATTCTCCCGACTTGGAATATTTCGAGAGTCTTCAAAGGTTTTCGGCCTTTGAACTTTCTCTCGTGAACCCGACTATCTTGGGTCTCACTTATGCTTATGAGAGCGTTATCTCTTCTGAGATTTAGGACTTAGAATAATTCCATCACCCACACACTCCTTGCATTATTCATTCTGAGCTTGATCTCCTCGAAGATTTCGATCTCCCACACACTCATGTTTCTAGGACTTCATCAAACTCACATCCAAAGGATTTCTTGAAAATAAATTCTTCTTTCCCTCCTGACATTCTCCTTGCTCGATGCACACCTTGCAAAACTCTTCCTTACAGAGTGTTCAGTAACTCTGTCTCTCTGTGCCTTCTCTGCATAGATTCCTCCTCTAAGGTATTCAGTCACCTTAAGGTTCTTCCTTGAGTTCTTATCACTCTGGTGCACCCTCCTGGCACATTCTTTCCTGATTCCATAGAATTCAGATGTGCACTCCTTGCGCCGGCTACAGAACCTCAAATGTTCTGTTGTGCACTCCTTGCACAACCTAAAGAACACATAATGATACTTCAAACTCAAACAAAGATAAATAAATTTATCTTTCGACTGCAGATGAAACCTATCATACATCTACAATATATTAACACAAAGATAACATTCATAGAATACAGATAATTCATAAACACACCGTGTGCATGAAAAACTGCTTTTCTTCGTATTAAGATGAATGTTCGTTTACAAATGTGTACATAGACTGGACTATGACAAAGTCTCAGTTCTTTCTCCTATTATAACTCTATCCCGAGTTCTGATTCTCCTAAGACCTCTCTACCTCGAGATCCCTCTCTCTCAAGTCTCCTAACTCTCCTCCTGAAATCTGATGCCAGATCTCCTTACAAAAGAGGGCTCTATGAGCTCGTCCTCTCTCACCTAACCTCATCTATTACATTGAAGTTTTCATAAATGGACACCTAGTATGAATTGAACCTAGATCCATCAACCTATCATCCATTAAAGGTGACCTTATCTTCTGTATATTCCAAGATATGGCTTGGTTTTCACTCAAGATTACAACACGAATCCGTATAGGGTTATATTTAAAATTTAAAAAATGGGAGGATTAATCCCTCTCCCTCTCTAAAATGCGCATTGATGTGCTGGAATGTTGGCGTGTTGCTAAGGTGGAGTGATGCTCCTGCACAATACTCCACTGCTGGGAACATGAGCTCCTGCTCATGAGCTCCTGCTCATGAGCTCCTCTTCTCCAGTGTTGAAATCCTCATGGATCCCAAACTCTTCCTTGGAGTTTTCCTCCTGCTCCTCTACTTTGTTGTTGTTGTTGCTTCTTCTTCTCCCCTACTATTGCTATGGTAGGCTCTCTTCTGTTAAGATTCCCTTTGTTTACTGCTGCTTGCGTTGACCTCAACATCAACCTTCTTATTTCCTCTATCACTATGTCTAGCTTCTCTAGTGGCTGGTTCTTCTTATGCAGTCTTCTCGACTGCAACTCTTCCTTATTAGTCAGTAAATCATCTTGATCCCCCATATCATTTTCTTCTTCTTTTGTGGCCTTATCTTGCCACCCTACTGAAAACTTAAATTTTGCAGTCTCCTCTTGTCTGACCTACTACTCAGTCTCCTCCACTGACATGTTGGCTTCTTCTGTCAGCTCCTCTTGCATTGGTTCAAGTCTAACTTCTTCTAGCTTCTCCTCTGGCTGGTATGCTCCTCCATCTGTCTCTAACTTGACCTGTCGAATGTGAAAGATTTGTACCATTACTCTTCTTTCTAGGGATTCCAACTCTTCATACAGATAAGAAAAATCCATGATGTGTGTTTCCTCCTCTGCTGTAGGCTTCAGTGTTGCAGTCATCTCTGCTTTAGCTTCCTTGCTGAAAAATTTGAGCCATTCTTCTGAATGCTCCTCTCCTTTCGCCGGGGTAGACATCTGTGTTTGCTCCATTTCTTCCTCTTCTCCTTGGGTAGCTTCTGATATCTGCTCTTTAATCATGAAAATTAGTGATGGCTATCCTTCTTCTATTATTTCATCTGCAACACATTCTCTAGCCTCGACTGGGCTGTTTGGTAGGAATATCTAAATTCCCCCAATGATCATAATGCTCCTCTGATCCTCCTCTTGGATGGTGGAAGAAATTAACTTCTCATCATATTCATTCACATGGTCTGCAAATCCACATGAACCTTCACCTATCATCATTCCTTGCTGACATGAACTCTCAACAGAGTCCGTGAGACTCTCAGACATTCTCATCTCTTTCTCCCTGCCCACCTGGCAATTTGGGACTTCTCTTCTGCCCACCTGGCAATTTATGAGATATTCATCTGATCTCACCTCCTCCTCATCACTGAGGTGTCTCCCAACTTCTAGTTCACAGATGTGAACCACTTCCTCTTCATCTCTGAGGCTTTCGACATACCTCATCCACATCTTTAACAGTTGTTGTTGTCCTCTGGCCAACAATCTCTTGACTGGCCAGTTCACCTTCTTCTTCATGGGCCACTCATATACCCAATGTGCTTTAGCATCTCGTTGAATTTTTAATGTCAACTGCTCCATCCTTGATCTTATTTCAACAAGCTCTAGATCCATATTTGGATTGCATTTCTGCTTGCTGCATTCTCTTCGATCACACTCATGGCCTTCAGTAGCCATTTCTACCTTCTACCTGCCCTCATGGAAAGCCTATGGATTACTCTACATCTGCGAGCATCTCCATCTTCTCTTACAACGCACGTGGCTGTTTAAAATTTCATTTCTACTATGCGCGTGAAACAACTTTCTTACAGAGCATCAACATTCTGCCTTCCTTTCACCCATTGTCTACAGGAAAATTTCTATTTACGATACTACCTGATGTTATTAGGTCATATCCTTTCACTGTCTCCCTTGTATGCTATCTACAAACAAAATAATGGCCTTCCCCTCTTTCTCTTTCACCTGCAATCTATAGATGAAAATTCAAGATCTGATACCACCTGATGCAACCCCCCTACCCTCCTGGGGTTCTGTGTCCTCCCGGTCTAGGATATTTCTAAATGCAGAGTTGAATAGAATCCTCAGGTTCCTCTTTGAACCCAAATCAAATATACACAAGTCCCCTTTTCCTTCTGTGTGCAGGTCTTTCAGACCCATGGGCTAATTTTTGCATGCTCCCAAAACACTATTTTCAGGCGTAAGCCCTTTTGGCGTTAGCCCCTCCTTCATACGACCCTAGGTCATGTCCTTGTGATAATGCACGATTGTGGGCATGAGAAAGAGTGGTTTCAAACCAACCCACTTTTCTCCCCGCAATCCTCCTCATGCTACCACGTATCCATTTGCGAATACCGTGGTTCCAATTATGGTCCACTCTAGAATAATTATCCTCCGCGCAAGTCCTGGATCCACAATTCTTCTTGTCCGTCGATCTCCGCTCCTTTGGTACTGCCTGCGATCAACGAATTCTATTGAATCTCCTCCCTATCTCCTATGCATGATCTCAAATCACCGTGATCTATCGCCACGTAATTCCCCTCTAGATCAACGACTATCATTGATTTTTCCTTTCAGGCTTCGGAAGTTTCGACTCTCAAACTTTCGCTTCCTCCGTATGGAAATATTCTAGAGTGGAAGATCTGCTGCCACCTGCCTCCCTGAACATACGGTCAATATCTCCTCTGTGAGTCCGACCTTCGTGAATCTTGATTCTCAACCTCCATAAGATCCCTTTTCTAAGCTCCTTTTCACATGTGACCTTGGACGACATCTTCACATGACCACGTGACTTCTTGTTAAAGCTCACACACCTCCAATCCCTGAAATACTATGGGACCATTGATCTACCGATGTTGACAGTACCTCTGGATTGATGGTTCAGATCTGCCCTCTCCGAATCTACGGACCACATCTCTTCGTGATTCTGGAATTCAAGTGTTTGAAATCTCAAACCTCACTTTCCTCCATACTTCAGTCTCCCAGAGTTAACGATCTACTGGCACATGTCCTGATGAATCGACGACCCTACTTCTACCTCAGATATTTGACCTTTCAACTAAGATCTACAGTCCTGCAACCTCCTTCTTGATCAACGATCAAGATCCTCCTTCGGGTCTTCGGACCTTTCCTCCTTCACTTTTCTCTAGAGTTCTAGATCTTATGCTACGTGTCCACCTTCACATCAACAGATCTCGTCGTTTCTGGGACTTTGGCCTTCGACGATTTCAAATCTCAACGAACACAAACCTCTAGAGTGAATTCTTCCAGAGTGTCAGATATCCTGACACCTGTCCTCCCTTGATCCAACGATTGTTTAATGGTTTTTTAACGAAGTGAATCTCCGTCCACCACGTGTCCCTTCACAGATCCATGATTTGCATTCTTCTTTTGGGATCAATGACCCTTTATCATTTCGGCTATTCAAGCTTCGGTGATCTCAAACCCTTCTCCTTCACATTCTCCCAGAGTGGCTTCACCTGGAGTTCATGATCTCTCGCCACGTGTCCTCCTGGTTCTAACGGTCCAGCTTCTCTTCGGCTCTTTGGGCTTCGTGATCTTAGTTCTCAACTGAAACCTCACTACAACTTACCCAAAGCTCATGATCTGTTGGCAATTGTCCCTCTGTAGATCGACGACTCTCGATTCTTTGACTCTTCGGGCTTCGAATGTTTCAATCTTCTATGCGCTCGTTCCTCTTGGAGCGTCTTCACCCGAAACACACGATCTCTTGACACATGTCTCCCCTTTGATCTGACGGCCTCTATCCACTTTGGGTATTTTGGGTTTGGGATTTTCAACTCCTATACAATCGGTTCTCTCAGAGTACTTTCACCCAAAAACTCAGATCTTGCGCCACCTGTTGCCTTTGCTGATGGACAACCCCTACTCGCTTCGGGACTTTGGGAATTTGACAACTCTGATATCCTTTGTGTACACAGTGTTAAGGATCGTTCACTTTTGTCTGGATCCAACGACTGTTGACCCTCTGTGCTCAGATCCAATGGATGGAATTTTTTTTCTTCTCCTCTGCCATCCTTGTTCGCTAGGCATTGATCCAACAGAGAAGGCTTCTCTTTACAACCAATATGATGGTTACTATAGTTCCTCTTCCTGAGATTTAGAATTCTCCTGACTTGGAATATTTCAAGAGTCTTTAAAGGTTTTTTGCCTTTTAACTTTCTCCCGTGAACCCGACTATCTTGGGTCTTGCTTACGCTTCTGAAAGCGTTATCTCTTCTGAGCTTTAGGACTCAGAATACGTTCGTCAACCGCACACCCCTTGCGTTATTCCTTCTGAGCTTGATCTCCTCCAAGGTTTCGATCTCCCATGCACTCCTTGCGTTTCTGGGACTTTTCCAAACTCAGATCTGAAGGATTTATTGAAAATAAATTCTTCTCACCCTCCAGACGTTCTCCTTGCTCGATGCACACCTTGCAAAACTCTTCCTTACAGAGTGTTCAGTCAGTCTGTTTCTCTGTGCCTTCTCTGCACATATTTCTCCTCTAAGGTATTCAGTCACCTTGAGGTTATTCCTTGAGTTCTTATCACTCTGGTGCGCCCTCCTGGCACGTTCTTTCCTGATTCCACATAATTCAGATGCAGACTCCTTGCGCTAGCTACAAAACCTCAAATGTTTTGTTGTGCACTCCTTGCACATCCTAAAGAACACTGAATGATACTTCAAAATAAAACAAAGATAAATAAATTTATCTTCCCACTACAGATGAAACCTATTATACATCTACAACATATTAACACACATATAACATTCACATAATACAAATAATTCATAAAGACATTGTGTGCAGGAAAAACTGTTTTTCTTTGTATTAAGATGAATGTCCGTTTACAAATGTGTACATAGATTAGAATACGACAAAGTCTCAGTTATTTCTCCTATTCTAACTCTATCATGAGTTCTGCTTCTCCTAAGACCTCTCTACCCCAAGATCCCTCTCTCTCAAGTCTCCTAAGTCTCCTCCTAAAATATGATGCCAGACCTCCTTACAAAAGAGGGTGTTGGCCCTTGGTTATGGAAGGAAGTGAAGAACAAGGAAGGAAAGGTAAAAAGAGAGCTTCGCGGGAGACACAATAACTATCACTAAGTCGAAGTGAGAAAAAGAGTAGGAAAGATGGAGCGAAGTGCGGAAAAGCAAGCCATTGGATGAGGAGATCAGGGATGACAGATCAACAAGGAAGAAGGATTGTGGACAACTCAACAAGCAGAGAAAGCCATCATTAGATGATTTTGAGCACCGCGTGATGAAGAAGGAAAGACAGGCTGGTGAAGCCCAAAAAAAGTGGGCCAAGTTGACCTAGGGTTTTATACACCTAGGGTTTTGGTATCTGGGGTTTTGGCACCTAGGTTTCGACCTAAGGCTGTCGGTGAGGGATTGTAATGTATAAATAAAGGTCAAGAGGACCTAGGTCGGAGAGGACACTGAGTATTGGTATGATATTATTGTTATATCTCTATTGTGGAGGGAGAGGATTTTATTGTGAGATCTTCAGTTGTGTGTGAAGGTCAAGTCCTGCAGCTGGGTGCACAGGAAGGGGAGAGAAAGAGAGAGAAGAAAGAAGATTTTCTAGCTGAGAGCACAGATAAGAACTGTATGATTTACCTTAATAAATCATAAGCATAGTTCTGTGGATGTATCCCTAGAGAGAGGGTGAACCACATATATTTTGTGTAGTATGTGTGATTGATGCCTGGATCTCTGTCATGGTTATATTGTTATTTGCAGTCTTATGTTAGATCGGTTCTATAGCTGCGCAGGATAGACCTAGTGGATAAGTGATATATGAATGTTGTACTGTTGTTGTGATAGATCCACTTGATATTCCCCTGGTTGTAGACATTCCTGTCCTGCAATCCCCCTCTTAGTTGATTCGGGTGAGACTGCATCTGCTTCGGAGGCGTTGCCGAAAGGGCCAATAGCTAGGGCTTGTTGGTGCACTCTTGGAGTGAACCTCTGGTCTGCCCATGTGCCAACAAATGGTTCCATTGTCGAGACCTGAATCCATGTAAGGGGATGTCAAGGTGGTTCCCACAGAAGACATAGATTTAGAAGTGGATAGAGGATCAAGAGAGGGACTTCGCTGAAGCCCAAAAAAAGAACCCTAAGCTAAGTACTGAAGGTTGGCTGTAGAGACACATCTTCATCAATATTCACGAGATCTTCTTTTGAGGAATCCATCAAGAGCTATACAAGTGGTTATCTAGGTTGGACGATACCCAGTTCGAGTTGAGATCTAGGCCTCATGTGGTCTAGATGTTAGAGTTGATTAAGAAGGTTAAGAGAGTCGACAATGTTGTATCAAGGGATGTAGATCACTGGTTCGATAGTACCATTGGAGGGTATATCACCGAGTTTGCTGTTGATAGAACATAATCATACAGCCAGGCCGAGAGATACTTCTTCAAAGGACCCAGAGGAAAATTTTTACAATTTCTAAAGCTAAGAATAAAGATGATGTTGCATGAAAAGAACGTCTTGAAGATACAGTAGATTGGTTAGATCTGAAAAGGATATTGTTCAAGAATTCAGACAACGACAATGACACAGAAGCTAGACATACGCGTAGTGGGAAATTATTTCAAGGGGTTCACCTTGAGAACATGTTCAAGAAAAACTATGGAGACGAGGGTTTCTACAGTGGAGAAGAGGCAGATCTGACAGAAGAAGAACTTTCATAACTCACCAGAGCAAAGGAAGAAGAAGTTGAAGAACTTTGCCAGAACGAGCCAGAAACATTAGGAACTGCGCAGACCACTAAAGTAAGTAATATCAATCCTTCTGTTATTTCAGAAACGCTAAGTAATCAGAATATTCTGAATCACTAGAGTCTGCAGACTACTATTACTAGTAGTTCAACATCTACTCAGACAAGAAATCTAGGCAGATCTATGGTAGACGAGATGAGGCTCCCTATCTTTAGAGGAGATGGATTTCAAGATCATGATCAACACTGTTTCCTGTGCAAGGCCATATGGAACATTAAAAATATTATCAATGAAGCTGTTAAAAGAAACCAGTTTAGCACTACGTTGAGGGATCGTGCATTGAGATGGTACATGAAGCTTGTCCAAGGAATTGCGCAGCCTAAGCCACTAAATGAGATCAAGAATGCACTGGTTGCATAGTTTAAAAAAACTAAGTCAGAGTCACAATGTATTACTGAGCTGAAGGAGATCAAACAAAAGGCAGCCAAACATATTTGGGAGTTCGATAAGAGATTCAAGACCCTAACAACCCGATTGACTTTTAAGATCCTAGATGAGAAGAACAAAGAATGGTTCATCGCTACTCTTTTACCACACATCAGAGTTCCCCTGATGCATTAGAAGATTGTATCGCAGGTAGAATCTTTGGAGATCGCCATGAATCTGGAATCAACACCTATGGGAGAATCTAGCTTAGGCATGAGCCATATCTTGAGCCAGCTGACTAGTTTGTCTCTGCAGGTTGAGGATATGAAGAAGGAAAAGGGGAAGGAAACAAGAGAATATATTTGGTGTGTAAGATGCATATCCGAGGGTCATGATAAAGAACACTGTCCCCTGTTTCATGAATATTTGGCCTCAAGAGCGCTGAGCCCCTTGAAGCAAGTTAACCTACCATGGTGCGAAGTATGCAGAAACCAACATCGCCTTGGTGAGTGCTACTATATGCAGAAGTATGTTCAGACACCCAAAAACTTGTGCTACACATTCTTTAAGTCTGTAGGGCACGATGATAGAGATTGTAGGGCTTTTGATCTGATGCACGAAAGATCAAGAGACATATACAAGATCCAAGGTGAAGTACACCAAGAAGGAAACAATGCACAGTATAATTCTCTAGGAATATGAAGTTTCAATCCTCGCGGTGGATATAGAGGAGGAGGAGGAGGAGGTATGGGTCGAGGTTGAGGACAAATAATCTGTTAAAACTGCATGGATCTAGGAAATTTAGTGAGGGATTTCCAGAACCCTTGTACAACCTGCAATTATTGCAATTCCTTCGAGCATGTCATCGAGGACTGCCCTTTGCTGCTAGCTAAGCTTCAAGAAAGACGAGGACCTCAGCAAAACCCACAAGTGCAATTGATATATGCTGAACCTCGCGGAGTAGACCCTAGAGTCGTTGTTATCACTCGAGGAGGCGCTGCTATAGGAGAAGACAGAGCAGTCCAAGGAAAGACTACAGACGACCACAGAGTCAGGAAAGCTACAAAGAAGACCCCACCATTTGATGCTAAGAAAGAAAGACAGATATTTGAGGAGGCAAGAAAATATTTCAAAGGAGATCAAGGGTCTTCATCAAAGAAACAACTGAAAATCAAAGAATATGGCATGCCCCAGGCGTTTGATCAATCTACGTCGCCAACAGAAGGAAAAGAGGTAAGCAAACTCATGGAATTTTTGTGCACTTGTGTTAAGTTGATTCAAGATAAAAGCATTGTACAAGAATTACAAGATTTAATCAAGAAGTATGAGCTAGGAAAGATAGAATCCTTCCTAAATAGGGCAGTGCACCAAATTGGGAAAAGGAGAAGGACAAATAAAGAATTACACCTAAATGCTCAAATAGGAGAATATGATATAGACTATGTGGTTCTCGACTTAGGGTCGGAGATCAATGTCATGACGAAGCAAACCTAGGCACTGATGGGAAAACTGAAGTTGATCTATTCTCCTATCAGGCTTAGAATGGCTAATCAACAAGCTGTCAGCCCATTTGGATGATTGGAGCATGTCCCTGTGGACATCGATGGAGTTAGAACTTTTGCAGATTTTGAAGTAATTGAAATTGTTGATGACAACTGCCCTTATCCTGCATTATTAGGAATTGATTGGGCCTTCAAAAATTCTACTGTTGTTGATCTAAAGAAGAGGCATATGACATTTGAAAGAGATGGAATTATGGTCATCACACCTTTATATCCATATGAGGGTCCTCGATACACAGAGCCTATCAGAGAAGAATACCACGTGTATGAACTGGAAAACATCTACAAACTAACAGCCAGACAACAAGACTATATCAATCCTACAGACGATGGGAATCTAAGCTGTCAAAGTGACAACACATGTTCATTAGACTTAGAAGAAGCACTGGAGAACTGGCAGAACCAGATGTATGAAGTCTCTACTAGAAGATGTGCTAGAATTACTAGAGAGGTTCGCTGGATCGACACAACAATGAGTAACTTACCCACATTTGAGGGGTTGAACCCTTTAGAAAACTTCTTCTCAGAGTTTGAGACAAGTGTACCAACACAACAAAGGTTTTTGGCAATGGATGAGGCCATGAAATCCACACTAGCAAGATGGTGGGGGACGCACAAAGGAAATATCACAGACTGGACACAATGTCAAACTTTGATGACATCGTGGTTCTCAACACAAGTAGGAAGCTGTGAAGTGAGGTACACAGGTTGAAGTTTCCCAAAGGACCATGTGTGAAGTTTTGAAGAGGCCTAGAGTGAAATTCCTCGAGAACAATGGGTGCACAGATTCATTAACACGTTGGACATGATCCCTATCAATTGGTACCTTCAAGAGGAGCTGCGCCTCATCACTTCAGATTGGGAAGGTATGATCCATAATTTTGTAACCACCTTTTTGCTTGAAAGTGAATTTCCTTCAGTAGACCAAGCATTACAGATTGTGAGACAGAAAGTATTTAAGGAGGCATCTGGCCTCCCTTTGGAGCAAGAAGAGGATGAATGGACCGTGCCATTCCATAAATTGCAAGGATGTTACAACATTAATACCGATGAAGATGATGATCCGAGGAAGGTAAACATCGCTGAGACAGAAGGCCACATAAATGTGGAAGGACCAGGAGTTGAGCTGCCATTCATAGGAAAATTGATCAAAATAAATAAAGTCAATATTGGGACAGAGGAGACACCGAAGCTTGCCAATGTCAGAGATTAGTGGGATGCTTCTACCATTGACAAGATTACAGAGTTATTGCACGAATATCAAGACTTGTTCTCAACCAATTTCATTGATATGAAGGGAATCAAAGGGAATATGGGTGAGATGATAATATCTTTGAAACCAGATGTGAAGCCAATCAAGCAAAGACCTTACATATTGAACCCAAAATACAAGGAAAAAGTGAAGATCGAGCTCGACATAATGCTGGAAGTAGGGATTATTGATACTGTTGAAGAGTCAGAGTGGATCATCCCTATGGTGGTAAAAGACAAGAAGACAAGAGAAATCAGGATCTTTGTGGACCTCAGAAAGTTGAATGATGCCTGTCTGCATGACCCTTTCCCTACACCATTCACAGACGAAGTGTTGGATAACGTGGGAGGCTAGGAGGTATATGTTAGAAAAAAAGGATCGTGGAGCAATAAAATAAAACAAATGCGGAAACAAAACACAGAAGATACACAATACAATAGAGACATAGATTTACATGGTTCACCCAGTGTGGGCTACATCCACCAGAGAAATTGTCAGGTCCTTCCTTTATTATTATCCAGCATATGAAGGGATATAACCTACAACAAATCCACTGTAACTTCCTCTTATTTCTCTCACAGTCTCCTATCTCAGAATACAATATTCTCCATCAACCATAGCCGCAATACATTTCCCTCATAAAAGAGGGTTGCCTTCTAGGGAAAAAAACCCTAACATAATCTCTATCGTTAGATCTGTGACCTTATAATGAACAATCCAGATTTACAATGAAATTACAATATACATTTACAAGGAAATTTTTCCTTTGGGGGCTTCACCCCCGAACCCCCATCAGGGGACGCTGCCCCCGAACCCCCATTGGAGGCCCGCTTTCCCCCAGACCCCCCAGCCGGGGGGATAACCCCCCTGGACCTTGCAGAGGGGGTACCCCCCCTCTGCACTCCCCCGCGTGGAAGAGTGTACATACTTCTGGGGTGTAAATACTTCATGGGGTATAAACACGACTGGAAGTAAAAGACCTCTGAATCAGGAAGATAATCAAGCTCTACAACCAACAATCTCCCACTTGGGGACTGATCTCAACAACTCCACTGCTGCTATATATGATGGACTCTGAACCTTCTTGGACCCTGAAAAATTTCTCATCTTCATCTTCATTCTTGAATACCAACTGAAATTGAGCAGGAACTCAGTTTCTCCCTGGTTACTCTCTTTGTTAACATGTCTACAGGATTCTAGCTAGTGTGTATCTTTTCCAACTTCAAATGTCCATCTTCCAAGGAAGATCTTATGAAGTGGTACCTCAACTGTATATGCTTAGTCTTCGAATGGAAGGTTGAGTTCTTTGCAAGATGAATGGCACTCTCACTGTCACAGTACAACCTGCTATTCTCTTTCTTCTTTCCCAATTCCTCCATAAACCTCTGTAACCAAATCATCTCTTTACTAGCCTCTGTAGCAACAACATACTCTGCCTCTATTGTTGAAAGTGCAACAACCTTTTGCAGTTTTGAAATCCAACTTACTGCTGTTCCACCTATAGTAAACACATACCTTGTGGTACTCCTCCTGCTATCTTTATCACCTACCATATCTGAATCAACATATCCTTGTAGAACAATTTCTGAACCTCCCAAACATAATGCATGATTAGCAGTACCTCTCAAGTATCTGAGAATCCACTTTACTACCTCCCAATGTTGTTTACCTATTGTTCATATATCTTCTCACAACTCCCACTGCATGTGCAATATCTGGTCTTGTGCAAACCATTGCATACATCAAGCTGCCAACTGATGATGAATATGGGACCCTAGACATGTATTCTATCTCCTCCTATGTCTTGGGACACATTTCCTTAGTTAATTT
>ML789377.1:523241-560729 GCA_009831015.1 Picea engelmannii | reverse complement strand
AATTGAAGTCATTTTAACAACAGGAGAAAATATTTCATCAAAATCTATACCTTTCTTTTGTGCAAACCCATTTACAACAAGTCTAGCCTTGTACCGCTTTTCTCCTCCATATTCTTCCTTCAACTTGTAAACCCATTTATTCTACAATGCTCTTTTTCCTGCAGGAAACTGAACCAAGTCCCAAGTATGGTTATTTACCAAGGAATCCATTTCCTCTTTCACGCCTTGCTCCCACTTCCTTTTGGTGTCTACCTGCATTGCCTCTTCATAACATTCCGGTTCACCAGAATCAATCAACAATAAATAATACAATGAAGGAGAGTATCGTTCAGGGGGTATACTTAACCTGGTAGATTTTCTAATAGCACTTGCAAGTGTTTGAGGTACTGCTTCTTCTGTTGTTGTACGTTTTGATTTTCTGGTTCCTTTGGAATTTCTTTTTTAGTGATCTCATCAAGCATTGTGTATTCTTGTTTTTCTTTTTCCTGTTTCTTTCCCTGCAACTGATCTTTGTACATGAACTTCTCATTGAATATGACATCTCTACTCCTAATTATTTTGTTATTTTCATAATCCCATAAGCGATAACCAAAATCATTAACACCATATCCAATAAAGGTACACTTCTTGGATTTTGCCTCAAGATTTGTTCTATTTTCTTTATCAATATGGACAAATGCTTCACAACCGAAAGTTTTCAAAAAAGAATAGTTTTCCTTTTTTCCTGTCCATTTCTCCTTTGGAATTCTACCATCCAAAGAGCTTGAAGGTCCTCTGTTTATTAAGTAAAAAAATGTATCCACACCATCTACCCAAAACTGTAAGGGCAAACCAACATGCAATCTCATACTCCTTGCATGCTCCATGATTGTCTTGTTCATCCTTTCCGACACACCATTTTCTTGTGGTGTTCTTGGAACTGTCTTCTCTCTACGAATCCCATGGTATGAACAGTAACCATCAAACTCCTTGCTGCAATATTCACCTCCATTATCTGATCTGAGACACTTCCCTTTTTTTCCTGTCTCATTCTCAACCAAAGCTTTCCATTTCTTAAAAGTATCAAAAACATCAGATTTTTGTCGAATGTAATAAACCCAAGTTTTTCTAGTTGCATCAACAATACAAGTAATATAATAATGAGAGCTACCAAGAGATGATACCTGAGCTAGTCCCCATACATCTGTATGAACAAGCTCTAACCTTTCACTCTTCTTTTCTTTTTCGACTCTGAGAAATCTGACTCTCTTCTGTTTTACATAAACACAATGCTCACAGAAGTCCAAATCAATTTGTTTAAGATCTGGAAACAAATTTATTTTATGAAGTATCTGCATCCCCTTCTCACTCATGTGTCCAAGCCTATGATTCCATAGTGCTGTATCCACTTCTGTAGAAGCTAAAGAGATAGAAGAGTCAGTATTACCAGTATATAAATACAATGTACCTACCTTCTCTCCTTTCGCTATCACCAATGATCCTTTGATGACCTTCCACGTTTTATCTGTAAATATGGATATACAACCTTCACTTGCCAACTGCCCTATTGAAATTAGATTTTTTCTTAAATCTGGAACATGTCTTACCTCTTTCAACAACCATTGGTTTCCATTGCGTTGCTTTATTTTTACCTTTCCCATTCCAATAATTTTGCATGGTGCATCGTCACCCAAATGAACCTGTCCAAAATCACCTTGAACATAGTCTAGAAAATGTTTCCTATGGGGCGTGGCATGAAATGAAGCCCCTGAATATACTACCCAAGACTTAGAAATATTATCTACAGAAAGAATCAAAGCATCTTGTAACACATCACCTGTTACATTTGCTTCCTGATTTCTCTCATGCTGTCCATCTCTTTGTTTCTTTGGAGCTCTGCAGTCTTTCTTCAGATGTCCTTTCTTCCCAAAATTCCAGCACTCTATCTTTCCAATTCTGGATTTGGATCTTCCCTTCCTAGAATTCCCACAATTCCCGAAACCCTTTTCTCTATCCTTTTGTCTTCCCCTGTTCTCCATGTTCAACGCATTTCCTGATGTCTCACCTGTGCTTTTCCGTCGCATTTCCTCACTAAGGATAACACCAAAAACATCATCAAATTTTAAAGTATTTGAACCAGAGACAAAGTTACTTACAACCATGACCAAGCTGTTCCATCTTTTTGGCAATGAGCACAAGATTAGAAGAGCCCTGACCTCATCATGAAATCCCACTTTTACAGAACTTAGTTGATTAGTAACCGTATTAAAATCATTTAAATGATCTGCAATAGACCCACCTTCCAACATCTTCATATTAAATAATCTCTTCATTAGAAATACCTTATTTGACATCGAGGGTTTTTCATACAATTTGGCCAATGCATCCATCAAACCCTTCGTTGTCTTTTCTTTGGAAATATTGAAAGCCACCGACGCTGCCAAGCTCAGCTGTATCATTCCTAGAGCCTTTCTGTCAAGAATCTCCCATTCTTCATCCTTCGTAGCCACCCTCTTCTTTGCTATTCCGCCCAATGGTAGGAATAGATCCTTCTGATATAAATAGTCTTCCATCTGCATCTTCCATAAATGGTAGTTTTGGTCGTTAAATTTTTCGACCCTAAACTTTCCATCTTCCGACATTGCTCCCACTCGAACCAGGAACCCTCTTTTCCCGCGAGTTACCTTTCGCTCTGATACCAGTTGTTATAAAAACAGGACCGTGGAGCAATAAAATAAAACAAATGTGAAAACAAAACACAGAAGATACACAATACAATAGAGACACAGATTTACGTGGTTCACCCAATGTGGGCTACGTCCACCAGAGAAATTGTGAGGTCCATCCTTTATTATTATCCAACATATGAAGGGATACAACCTACAACAAACCCACTGTAACTTCCTCTTCTTTCTCTCACAGTCTCCTATCTCAGAATATAATATTCTCCATCAACCATAGCTGCAATAAATTTCCCTCATAAAAGAGGGTTGCCTTCTAGGGAAAAAAACCCTAACATAATCTCTATCGTTAGATCTGCGACCTTATAATGAACGGTCCAAATTTACAATAAAATTACAATATACATTTACAAGGAAATTTTTCCTTCGGGGGCTTCGCCCCTGAACCCCCGCTTGCCCCCAGACCCCCCAGCCGGGGGGGCAGCCCCCTTGGACCCCGCAGAGGGGGTACCCCCCCTATGCACTCCCCTGCGTGGAAGAGTGTACATACTTCTGGGGTGTAAATACTTCATGGGGTATAAACATGGCTGAAATTAAAAGACCTATGAATCAAGAAGATAATCAGGCTCCACAACCAACAATATATTCTTTTACAGACGGCTTTTCGGGATACCATCAGATCCGCATTGCCAAGGAGGAATGTCATAAGAATACGTTTGCCATAGAGTGGGGATCCTACCAATATACAATAATTTCATTTGGATTGAAGAATGCCCCAACCATCTTTTCCAGGGTGGTGGTCGAAGCGTTCAAAGAATTTTTTCATAAATTTTTAGAAGCATACTTTGATGACTGGACTGTTTTTAGTTTGTTGAAAAATCATATTGAATGTCTAAGGCTAATGTTGGACAAATGTAGGCAGTGTCAAATTGCTTTAAATTTGAAGAAATGCATCTTCTTCTCACCATTTGGAGTGTTATTAGGTCATATTGTATGCAAGCAGGGATTGCTGGTTGACCGATCTAAAATTGCAATTATAGTTGATTTTCCACCTCCTACTTCAGTCAAACAATTGTGCACTGCACTGGGCCATACTGGATATTAAAGGAAATTTATCAAAGGATATGCCCAAATTACAACACCAATGGAGAAGTTGCTGAAGAAGGATTGCCAGTATGAGTGGACGGATGAATGTCAACAGAGATTCAACACATTGAAATAGAAGATGGTTACAATGCCCATTCTAGTTTTTCCAGATTGGAGAAAAGAATTCCATGTGCATGTTGATGCATCTTCTCTTGAGAAATTAGGAGCAGTACTGGCACAACCTAGAGAAGGGGACATTGATCATCCATTAGCATTTTCCAGTAGGAAGCTATCCACAACTGAAGTTAATTACACCACTACGGAGAGAGAGGGACCAGCCATGGTGTATGCACTACAAAAATTTCGCCACTACTTGTTGGGAGGACACTTTAAAATGTTTATTGATCACTCTGCGCTGAAGTACCTAGTCAACAAGCCAGTGTTGGGGGGATGAATATGCATATGGTTTCTGTTGTTTCAAGAATATGATTTTGAGATCATAGTTAATCCATGAAGAATGAACAAGGGCCCAAACCACTTATCAAGGTTGGAACATGGCGAAGAACCTACCAGTTTGGATGATACATTATGCACAACTTCTCACCATTGGAAAGATTGATGACCACTTCGCAGACATAGTCCAGTTCCTGTCAACAGGAATGGCTCCAAGTGAGTATACAATTCCTCAGAAAAAACAGCTAGTGGTGTGTGCTGCATACTTTTCACTTATAGCTAGACAATTGTACAAAATGGGACCAGATGAAATATTAAGGAGGTGTGTTATGGAGACAGAGCGACCACTGATCCTCGCATAATCTCATGAAGGCATCGCAGGAGGACATTACATAGGGAAAGCAACTCCACAAAAGGTTCTGCGAGCTGGCCTTTGGTGGCCTACGTTACACAGAGATACTAAAGAGTATGCCAGAGCATGTGATGTATGCCAGAGAATTGGAAAACCATCCCAAAGAGATGAAATTCCATTAGCACCGCAGATGACCCTACAAGCATTTGAAAAGTGGGCCATTAAATTTGTGGGACCTATAAACTCACCAGGAAAGTGCACAGGAGCAAGATGCATCATTACTGCGACATAATACTTAACTAGATGGGCCAAAGACAGAGCAGTCAAGGACTGTAGTGCAACTACAACTACGTGTTTTATATTTGATGACACAATAACCAGGTTTGGATGCCCTAAGATCCTTATGAGTGATCAAGGTACACACTTCATCAATAAGACAATTGAAGCTCTTACTGAAGAATTTGCAGTCCACCATCAGAAGAGTACACCTTACCATCCACAAGCAAATGGAACGGTTGAAGCATTCAACAAGATCTTGGAGACAACATTGACAAATATTTGTAGCGTGAACAGGGATGACTTGGATTTAAGAGTACCAACAGTACTCTGGGCTTATAAAACCACTTGCAAAAAATTAACAATGCATACCCCCTTTAAGTTGGTTTATGGTCTTGAAGCTGTTGTCCCGATGGAATACTTAGTACCAAGCCTAATAATTGTTGCATTTACACACATGGATGATACCGACGCTGTTCACAAGATGCTTGCACAGTTGGTTGAACTGGAAGAAGACAGATTCATTGCAGGATTCCATTAACAAGTTCAGAAGGAACGAGAAAAGGCCTATCATGACAGGCACATCATGAAGAAAAAGACATTCAAGCAAGGTGATTTAGTACTGGTGTATGACAGTAAGTTTATCAAACACCCTGGGAAGTTTAGAATGCATTGGCTCAGACCATATGAGATTGCCTATGTTACAGAAGGAGGAGATGCGCAACTAAAGACATTTAAAGGAGTCTGGAAGGAAGGATTAGTGAATGGGAGTCGAATGAAGTTGTACTATGATAACCAACTACCTCACATCTCTCAGTAAAAGTATGAGGAAAAGGGTCCAGGTACCAGGTGCAGTTGAAACTGGGTACCAGACACAGAAAAGACAGTAGGCACAAGGATGGAAAGGAGGCATAAAGAAGAAAGCAAGGGCTGCACTGCCCAGTCCAAAGTCGAAGTAAAACAAAAGGATCAGATCTGAAGTGCCTCAGGACAAGTCACAGGTGAGTGTTGGGGGCCTATTGGCCCTTGGTTATGGAAGGAAGCGAATAACAAGGAAGGAAAGGTAAAAAGCGAGTTTCGCGGGAGACACAGTAACTGTCACTAAGTCGAAGTGAGAAAAAGAGCAGGAAAGATGGAGCGAAGTGAGGAAAAGAAAGTCGTTGGACAAGGAGATCAGGTATGATAGATCAACAATGAAGAAGGATTGTGGACAACTCAGCAAGTAGAGAAAGTCATCATTGGATGCTTTGGAGCACCACGCAATGAAGAAGGAAAGACAGGCTGGCGAAGCCCAGAAAAAGCAGGTCAAGTTGACCTAAGGTTTTAGACACCTAGGGTTTTGGCACCTAGGTTTCGAACTAAGGCTGTTGGTGAGGGATTGTAATGTATAAATAAAGGTCAAGAGGACCTGGGTCATAGAGGACACTCAGTATTGGTATGATATTGTTGTTATATCTCTATTGTGGAGGGAGAGGATTGTATTGTGAGATATTCAGCTGTGTGTGAAGGTCAAGTCCTACATCTGGGTGCACAGGAAGGGGAGAGAAAGAGAGAGTAGAAAGAATATCTGCTAGCTAAGAGCACAGATAATAACTGTATTCTTTACCTTAATAAATCATAATCACAGTTTTGTGGACGTATCCCCAGAGAGAGGGTGAACCACGTATATTTTGTGTAGTATGTGTGATTGATGCCTGGATCTCTATCACGATTATATTGTTATTTGTATTCTTATGTTAGATTAGTTCTATAGCTGTGTAGGATAGACCTAGTGGATAAGTGATATATGAATGTTGTACTATTGTTGTGATAGATCCACTTGATATTCCCCTGGTTGTAGACATTCCTGTCCTGCAACCCCCCTGTTAGCTTCTTCGGGTGAGACTGCATCTGCTTCGCAGGTGCTGCCGAAAGGGCCAGTAGCTATGGCTTGTTGGTGCACTCTTGGAGTGAACCTCAGGTCTTTCCATGTGCCAACAGAGGGCTCTACGAGCTCGTTCTCTCTCACCTAACCTCATCAATTACAATGAAGTTTTCATAAATTTCCATCTAGTCTGAATTGAACCTAGAGCCATCAACCTGTCAGCCATTAAAGGTGACCTTATCTTCTGTCTGTTCAGAGATATGGCTTGGTTTTCACTCAAGCTTACAACATGAATCCGTATAGGGTTATATTTAAAATTTAAAAAATGGGAGGATTAATCCCTCTCCCTCTCTGAAATGCACGCTGATGTGCTGGAATGCTGGCGCGTTTATGAGGTGGAGCGATGCTCCTGCATCATGTTTGATGTCTTAGTGCAAGTGACATTACTGGCTGACGTGGATGTCTCATCCCTGGCTGAGACAAACGATGGTGTATGACTGAGGATGCTGCGTCGTTTTCAATTTCAACCTCTTGAAAACCTCCATTGAGATAAAATTATTATGGCTACCATTGTCAACAATGAAATGGAGTGGGGTTCCCTTCACCCATATCTTTGAGTGGAAAATATGCTCCCCTTCTTCAGGATCCTCCGGTTCCTCTGGCTGGAATTTTGTGGTAGTGATGGTGACGCTAGGTTTTGCATCAATGATCCATATTCCCTTTTATGTCTTGGAATCAAAGTCAAAGTCAGAATCTAACCTTGGGGATTTCATTTCATCCAACAATGACTATTTGGAGTGACATTCATCAGTATTGTTCCAAGGAATTTTGTGGAACTCACACCATTTTCTAGTGTCCTTCTTCGACTTATCATTACCCTTCTTTGTTGGTGTCTTGGGTTGGTTATACTGGGGTTGGAAATCCTTTATCTATCCTTTGACCTGGGAGTCAGGGCCACTATTACCATACTTTGGTTGTTCTTTATTTGTAGACTCGAACTCCCGCTTGTTCTGTTGTTTGAATTTTTGCTCGATTTTGACAACATATCAATAAGCGACTCCGAATGACGAGATGCCTGAAAATTCCATTTTAGTTTGGATGTATCTATGTAGAGCCCCATGGTATTTTAGGGCCATATGTCACTCAGAGTCTTTGATACACATCTTGGAGCACAAGGCATGGAATGTATTTGTTAAATCTGACACAGTTTGGCCCCTCTCTTGGCACAATGTGGTCCATCTCATGTACTGGTCATCATAACTTCCAATAGGGTAATATTGTTCCTTGAGGGCATAAAAAAAGTTTCCCAAGTGGGTCCTGGCCCAAAAATTCCAGACTCATCCTCGACATGTTGCTCACAATAAGTATCCCACCAATATATGACATGGGGAAGGGCTTTAAGGACCATGAAGGTGATCTTTTCATTGTTGGAAAATTTTTGGATAGAGAAATAACACTCTAGCATATTTAACCATTTTCCAAAGAGTCGAAATCTATATGGCCTTCAAATCAAGGAACATCAAATTTAACTTGTATCTTGAAGGGCATCTCACCTCTGAAGTGATTTCTGGTTGAAGGTACCTCTGTTTTTTTCGGCAACCATCCAAGGATCTGGAAGAAATTATCCATCATCTTTTTCCTCTATCGTGTGAGGGCTTCCTTGAGCAATAGTTTGAAAGGATCTCCTGTCCTGCTGTCCCTATTTTCTTCCACCAAGGAAGGTATCCTGGCCGTGTGAGTGTGGTTTTCCTCAAGAGATACAAGCTTGAGACCCAAATATATATACCCTGACCTTGTCGGGGACATGCACCGAGGATGACAAGGAGCAGATCGCTCTGATACCACTGATTCAGATTATTTTAGGAATGATATGAAGGAAAATATTTAACAGAGATATAAAAAATAATTACACAGAGATATGGCAAGGAACACAGTAATATAGTAAATCTCAGATTCTATTAATGACTATCTGAAATACAAAAGGCTTCAAAATGCAAAAGCACACAAGCTAGCTAGAATGGTGGTAGCTTATCTCTGAGAAGAGATGTGTCGACTATGCTTATTCACAAGAAGATGGTTACAATGAGTCTCCAAAGGCCTTTTTAACATAAAGCATAAATGATAAAACCTTAAACATCCAAAAATCTAACCCTAGGAGATGAAGCGCCAAAACTCATGTGGGCCCCGATGGGGTAAGTTGGTACATCAACTTCCTGGGGTCGTAACTTTTGCATACGATCTCCATTTTAGGTGCACACTATCTCATTGGAAAGAACTATTCAAGGAATGCACATGTTGTTGTTTCACTTTGGCCAAATAATGTAGTTTTACTATGGCGGGCCCAAAAAACGTTGTTTAAGGCCTCAAAGTGACCCCGAAAGTTTAGGACCTGGAAAACTAGAAAAAAAACTGCAATAATGGAAATTGGTCTTTGAGTCAGTGGAATAGGTGGGTGGCCACAAATATCCACCAGGATAAAAAATGTCATATTATGATTGAAATAAAACATAAGAAATGAACTCAAACACACCGAGCTACACATGCACTTCATCGGAAAGCTCATTCATGATCAAGTTATTGAAGTGCTCTTTTTCCCTACAGAAGATCAAGTTGCAGACATTTTCACAAAGTCTCTTACAGAAGAAATTTTTTCCAAACTTCGAACCATGTTAGGATTTCAGGAAGCTGTCATTAAGGGGGGATAGGATCTAATGCCTCCTTCCTTCTCCTATTGTGTCACTATTGTAAATACTTCAATCCTATCCCAAGTTGTTCTTAAGGGGGGATGTTAGGATATTTAGACACTTAGGAGTTAGTTAAGATCTACTTGGTCTAATGTGTCATTAGGTAAAAGTGTGTTTCTTTAGTATGCACTAGTATGCATTCATAGTTAGGAAATCATATGGTCACGATATGTTCTCGACATAGAGTGATCCAACGGTTCATATTCTCCTCGATCTTAATGACCATTGATCTGTGGCTTAACACCCGATTGGTCCATGATCTCTATTTAAAGAGCATGGAGGGTCATTTTCCAATGATTTGATGTGAGAAACTCTCTTGTAAAATCTCTCTGTAATCTTTTTCTTTTGCATTAATAAACTGCTCCAAGTGGTCGCGTTGGTTGGGGCCGTGGATGTTTCCCATTAGGGGTTTTACCATTTCAAAACATCAGTGTGTTGATCTTTGATCTGGTTGTTTGAGTGGTTACTGAAGATGTTCGTCCTCTGTTGGAATACCTGTGTTGTCAAACACACAATAGTTTATATAACTTGCAATGCATGTGGTATGGGATATCTTCTGGTGATAGTTACTTTAGACAAGGTTTCTTGGTCGCGCTTTAAAAAATTACTTGGAAGTGGAGAAACATTC
The DNA here is from genome assembly GCA_009831015.1 of Picea engelmannii. Taxonomy (NCBI): domain Eukaryota; kingdom Viridiplantae; phylum Streptophyta; class Pinopsida; order Pinales; family Pinaceae; genus Picea; species Picea engelmannii. The sequence continues at coordinate 550,666 of ML789377.1, read as the reverse complement.
CGCTGATATGACTGAGGATCAATTCAAATTTCCCTCTTATTGCTTATGAAATATGACCCTTCATGCATATGTACAGATGTTGAAATTTCAGGACTGTTTACATTCTTTTCCTTTCTTCCATAGAGCTGTCGTTGGTGCCATTAGATGCTATCTGAAGTTGCATGATTCACTTTCGAAAGTAACTGTTGACAAAGAAGATGGAATTGTAGGAATTTCACCATCCAAAAAGAAAAGGATTAGGAAAAAGAAATGCAAGGTAGAGGCTTGAGCCAAAAAGGACGCCGAGGAGAAATCTAAGTAAGAGGAAGTTGCTAACATAGTAGCAACCAAGAGTGGCAAACGCGGTTCAGAACATTCAAAAGTTGTTGATCTTGACCCTGATGGACATAAATTGTTACAGGTGGAAGATCCATTGGCAGAAGCAACAAAGTACCTACAGTTACTCCAAGAACATTTTTCCAACCATTTGGAAACCCATCTGCTTTCCTTTGAACTTAACATAAAAAAGATAAAGATACTTCTTGATTTACATGCTGATAAGCAACAACTTAGATTGGATCCAGATGATCGAGAGGTTCATCGATGGTTGATATGATTTTTACACAAGGTGGACAATTTTCCTCCAACTCAGACATCAACATAGAAGCTTGTATGAAATGTAATAGAGATTGAGAAACCTAGTCTAGGGGTGTTGCATGATAAATCCTTGTTGGATATTAACGAGGCATTCCTCAAAAATCACAGAGATTATTGATGCATAGAGTTGCTACTGCTGAGATGCTATTCCTTCTGTCTCCTGAAAAAAAAAATAGAAGCCATGAAGTTGATTGAATATTCTGTCAACAATATTGTTCCAAGAGGTGGTGCTTTTGGAGGAATCAGAGAACGAGAGTTGAAGAGTTGTGTGGTTGTGCACAAACTATTAGAAACAATATTTCACGATACAAGTGTAACTCAAATTCAAGAAATGAATGAAGAGGTCACAAAATTGAATATTTCTGTAGACACTCTAGAAAAGGAAAGAGACTTCTACTTTGCGAAGCTTCAGGATATTGAACTCCTTTGCCAGAACCCAGGGTTGGAATGCCTTGCAGTAATCATGGAAATTCATAAAATATTGCATGCTGAAGATGATAATGATTTTGTACTTATCAAAGCTCAGGCCATAATCAGGGGATCAGTCTTGCCCAAGAATGTACCTAAGGGCATTAATGAAACCAAAATATCAAAGGACTGGTAAGGAGATGCGCAAAAATGCATTACCATAGAGACATCAAAGCAAGTAATATTCTACTGTTCATGTAGCAAGAGGTCCAAGAGTTTGGGTCGAGTCTCAATGAATTACATAGGATATGGAATAACAACCATATTTCTGTTGATATTAGTGGGTATATGGAACGATTTGCAATTGCGAGATGTCCCCCACTCCATCAATAACGAACAACATGATAATAATATTTCTTAATCAAATTTCCTATATCGATTTTATTTTGAAGAAAATTCGAGACTGTTTCTTTAGTTCGTTCACAATGAAGGTTTTTTTTTGTTTATTATTTATTAAATAAAAAATGAAGCAGTTCAAGTGGTTCACTACGGCTAGTTATAACTGCATCAACCTTAACTACCGTAACTACTCATTAAAACAATATAAAGAAGGCAGTAGACAACCAATAAAAGGGTGAAAACTTTGAGAGGTATGCTTGGAGTGCAGTGAGGTTTTCCCTCTTTAAAATTATCATTCATCCTCTATACTTTCAACATGGATTGACGAAATTGTTGGCAGCAGGGAGTCTTGTGAAGCGGCGAATGGATGAGGCGAGGATGAGCTTTGCTAGTTCTCATATGGTGAATTGTTTACTTGTCAGTTTGTTGTATTTAAGGCTGATTTTATTTCAATGCTAATCAGTTTTTGATATGTAGGTTCTCACCTTGTGTTATCACTACCATTGCTCCATTCCATTTTGGCTCAACTTTCTTCTTTCTTTTGCTCTTGGTATTTCTATTGTAACTTTGTTCTAGATTGGCTAAAGGATAAATACCTGGCCCAAGTCTACACAGAGATTTGTAAATTCCGAAACTCCAAGAATTGTATGGGGAACATTTTTAATTAAAGATCAAAGTCCTTTACGCTCTAAAATTGTTTCTTTATTTGTTTTCTTTTTAAATCTCATCTTTCTTCATATTTTTTTAATTCAACACTTAAAATTCTAAAAAGAAAATAAAGTAAAATAAAATAACAGATTTATCACTATTGTAAAATGGTGTATATACGCTTCTTTCGTTTTGTTTTTATTAGTAAGTTTTAATAGGTACAATCTTTTGTTTATTTTTGTTTTAGTTCTCTTGTTATTTATTATTTTTTTAGCTTAAAGAAAATTAAAAATATCAAATCACTACAAAGTTTTTATAATTTATTTTGATAGTCTTTAAATTAATTCCTTGTTTAATAAACTTTTCTTTAATTGACTCACTTTAGCACTAACACATTTTAGCTCCTTACTAGTTTTGTCTTGGTTACTTTCTTACAAAATAAGTGCAAAAATATTATTAAGTTAGGGTTTCTCTTGTAAATATTTTCTTTATTTGTTTAATTTCTTTTAAGATTTGATTTTGTTATTTCAATTTTATGAACTCATACATAAAACATAAAAATTAAATATTATAAAAATACAAAGCAAAAGGGATTTCATGCTTGGACTTTAGGTTAGAGGAGATTTAGCTTAGCGTCTAATGTGTTTTCTTTTCGGGGCTCTAAACCCAGGGTGACATTCCCGTCTCTTCTCGCCTAGCCCCACAGGAGGTCGAAATATTGGTGTTGGGGACTCTCTAGTCCCTTGACATCAACATATTTTTGGTCGAATTTCAGGCAGAGATGAAATTTGCTTAGAGATACACCATAATGGCGCTACCTATTGGCACTAGGAATCAACGAGTTCGAATTAATTACTCTTTTAGGTGGCTGATGATGTGGAGAATGGCTGAGATAGTAGTTGGCAGCATGATAACAACTTACCACCTCTACAAGACACTTGGCATGCAAAAGGAGACACATCAATGAAGATCAAGGGAGGAAGTGTCATTTAAATATTGTTGGATCAGTTACCAACATGTTTCCTTTTTTATAGAAGTTTGGTTATAACTGCTAGCACATGTGTTCAATTGAAAAATGTTGTTGAAGAATCCGATGTGAGGAAGGCCAGATCACACCTCTAGCTGTGGCCTTTCCTTTTTATTATAAATCCATGTTCCAAATGAGGGAAAAGAGGTTCGAATGGTTGAGTTGAGGATCCCATATTGTAATTTTGTTTGACTGAGTAAACTGTTCTCTGGTTATGTACCGGACTTGAGCATTTTTTATTAGTAGAAGTCAATTTTTCTTTACATCATCTTGTTACCTCTTATGCTGAAGTATTCATGATTGGAGGATCCACATGAGTTTGTCATGGTTGTGTTATGATGAATGTTCGATTATAATGTTGCTATGACGTTCTTCAGTTTTCTTTAAACTTTGAATTCAAGAGGATCTCGTGTTTGAGTTTTTCTTCCTTGGGATGCTTGAAGACCTAATGTTAATAGCAGACCTTTACACCTCCCTCACTAAGTCTTCCTCCTATTCAATTTTACTCCTATTCATTGACTGAGTGCTAATCAATACCTCATTTTCTTGTGCATGATTAGCCCAACTTTCTGAGTTAAAGCCTTATTATTTCGAGTCTTGTCCATTTGACCTTTTATAAAACTCATTTACATTTACAAAACTTTTGATGTTACCAAGCTTACCTGTTTACAGTCTAGGCTGACTTTTGGAGTGACAACATAAATGACACCGTTATCGGGGATTGAAGAGTTCCCTGGGAAGAATGACATAGATCCAGCTCTTGATGGTAGACAAGAGAGGGATACAAAAAATTGACTATAATCATCTACCTGGCGACTCCATGAAGATGAAACTGTTGGAAGACTCCACTGTGGGAACAAGCTTGGAAATAAATGGAAGGCAGAGGCAAGTTCAGGTATCCAATTCTGAATTTATTTCTGAAACTTGTGCTCTTTATCCTTCATTCTTTCTTGAATTTCCCTGCACACATTAGGAGAATCATAATTTGCTTTGTATACTCTAAATACCACCAGCCTGCTCTTGCATATTATTTTTTCAAACAAGTAGATTTACCCCCTTCCCATGTCATTGATGTTAAGAATATCCATCCAATTCAAACACCCGAAGAAGATGAGGTTCATAAACACTTTTTTAATCAGCCCGAACCTTACAATTCTCTCCCTTCTCCAGATTTCAAAGTTGATTTATTACATTCTACCTTTCCCTCTGCTGTTAATAACTAGCCTGTTGAAATTCAACATGCACCAAATGATTATTGTCCTTTTGCAAATAATAAAACTGATTCAATTCAGGCTGCCAACTCCTCTAAACTTTACCAACAACCTTCTAGTGTTCAACAACCCACTGAATTCCAGTTTAAGGTTAGGAGAAAGATGTTTAGACCTCTAAATATGCCATCCTTTCTTCATCCTTACCCTCCCGGATTTGTAGACTACCTACCCACTTTTTTTGGAAAAGATAACACTACAGGAGAAGAGCATCTATCAACCTTTCAAGACTTCATCAATAATCTGGAAATATTGCATGAAGATATTATCATGGGGATTTTTTCTAAACATTTGATTGGAGATGTTGCCTTGTGGTTCAAGAATATGGAAGTTTCTTCCATTGGTTTATTGGATGAACTATATGACACCTTTTTAAAATACTGGGGAGAGACAAAGTCATTTTATCAGTACCTAAATGAGTTCACTACTTTGAGAAGAGGAAACAATGAAGTTATGTCTGCTTTTAATCGAAGGTTTCACAACTTGTATTGTAGCCTGCCCCTAGAAATTAAACCTTCTAAGACTGCTACCATGGTGTATTACATAGTTTCTAAACACTCTGACGTTGTTTTGTATCTTAGGGAAAGAAAATCTACATCTTTATCACAATTAATCATGGATGTTGAGGGAGTGGAGGAGAACCTCCGAGCTTGTGGCAGGATTCTAAGTCAACATCATGTCAACTCTGAACATGACGCAGATTTTATTTTCTATCCCTATGAAGAAAAGATGGTGGATGATTTCGTCCTCGAAGCAGGTATCTTTGACAACCTTTCCTCTGAGGAAGTCACTGTCTCAAGCATTGACCAAGAGTAGCTTGTTGTTGACAAACACTTTGGTAATGAATACTTTGCTATTAGAAAGCATCCTGAAACAAGACATTCTGAATGTCAAGAGTCAAAGGTTTGTTATGGACAACCTATTTTTGATGAACATAGCAGTGATGGTGATGAACATAATTTTTCTATGATTTGTTTGGAACCTCTTAGCACTATTCCTGTAGATGATGATTATGATCATGATCCTTATAAATGCTATGGGGGTGTTGAAAGGGATTTTAATGTAAATCTAGTCTCTTATCCATCAAAAACAAATGAACACCTCTGTCTTAATAAAAACCATGTGTATGAGCAGCAGACTATCCCCATGGTATATGCAGAGAGGATCAACAATCAACCAACATGTGGTTATGAAGTTATGAATCAACTATTTGACCCACAGATGTTTGTTTCTGTCATTCAATTGGGTGTGCCTATAGAAGACATCAAACAAACTGACAGGAGCTTTGAAACAATGAAGGTAACCTTGCATAAACTAATCAGGCATTGCTTTCAGTTTCATGACCATGTCGATGAGTACATAGAGTTACACTTTTCAAATGCTTTGGAGCATGCATACTTGATCTTTTTATTAGCATTTGAAGGTAATATTGGTGATCATAAGGATGAATTCAGTCAACTGTCACACTTTCCTTGTTTTTTATGGATCATTTGCAGTGAAGAGAAGAATTTGGTTACCAAACAGTTTGAATGGTTATGGTGGAAGTTTGTTTTCACCTGAGCAAGTTGTTGAGCTGGTTAGAGTAGAGTAGGGTAGGAAATAAGCTCGCTGCCCGAGCATTTCTTTATCTTTCTGTTTGAAGCATAAGTAGAAGTTAGCTCGTGTGAATAAAGGCATGGTTTTTAAGGTGTACACAGATCAGTTTTCACAGGCCAGATGACTCCATAGCCCAATGGATAAGGCAACTGGAACTACTAGGTTCTTGGAGCCTCACAGGGAGGTCTCCATCCCAGTTGGAGCCAAATGTTAGCACTCAATTTTTTATGGAAATTTTAAGTATATTTAGCATCCTTGTGCTAAACTTTTGAAATAGTTTTTGCTCATTTGCCCTAGTTCATAAATTCCAATTTCCTCACTGAGTTAGGAAGAGTCTTAATTCATAAATATTTTTCTCCAAACACCTTTGGCCTTTGTATTTTTGACTTGCATAACCAAAAAAACCAACTTTTAGTAGTTTTTCCTAAATCTTTATTTTGTTGATTTCCCTATCTTTTATTTTAGTTGCCTTTTCAATAAATGAGTTTATTGACTTTGATAGAAGAGTTGGTGTGTGCTTTAAAGTGGCTTAACTCTAGTCTAAACCTAAATTTCTATGCATAAATATTTTGCATTATCATGAGTCTAGAGTTTATAAAGCCACATGCCCATTTCTTATGCTAGTCACCAGTCATTACATTAAACTAAGCTATGAGTTAAGATTACGTTCCTAATTCATAATCTAAGTCAAAGCTAGACCACGAGTCAAGCCTCAAGCTCAAGCCACTCATCAAGCATTCAGGTGTTGAAGAACTAAATATAGCCATGATATATATGATGTTGCTCCCAATTTCTTGCCCGTTCCACCGTTTTCATGCATGGATGTGCAGAGTGCAGTGTGCTGCAAAATCTCTTGGGCGTTGTGTTTTCTCCTGGGAGCTGTAAATTTCCTGGGCGCTACCTACTCTCTTGGGCACTGTGTATTCCAAAGTGCGCTACCTAAATTCGCTACCGAATTTCTAGCAGAGACAAAATTTGCGCAGAGATACACCAGAAAAACACTACCTATTGGCACCTGGAATCAAGGAGTTCAAATTCATTACTCTTTTAGGTGGCCGATGATGTGGAGAATGGTTGAGATAGTAGTTGGCAGCATGATAACAACTTACCACCTCTACAGGACACTTGGCATGAAAAATGAGGTGCATCAATGAATATCAAGGGAGGAAGTGTCATTTAAATATTGTTGGATTAGTTACCAACACGTTTCCTTTTTTATAGAAGTTTGGTTATAACTGCTAGCACAGGTGTTCAATTGAAAAATGTTGTTGGAGAATCCGATGTGAGGAAGGCCAAATCACACCTCTAGCTATGGCCTTTCCTTTTTATTATAAATCTATGTTCCAAATGAGGGAAAATAGGTTCGAATGGTTGAGCTGAGGCTCCCATATTGTAATTTTGTTTGACTGAGTAAACTGTTCTCTGGTTATGTACCGGACTTGAGCATTTTTTATTAGTAGAAGTCAATTTTTCTTTACATCATCTTGTTACCTCTTATGCTGAAGTATTCATGATTGGAGGATCCACATGAGTTTGTCATGGTTGTGTTATGATGAATGTTTGATTATAATGTTGTTGTTATGTTCTTTAGTTTTCTTTAAACTTTGAATTCAAGAGGATCTCGTGTTTGAGTTTTTCTTCCTTGGGCTGCTTGAAGACCTGATGTTAATAGCAGACCTTTACACCTCCCTCACCAAGTCTTCCTCCTATTCACTGACTGGAAGATAATTAATACCTCATTTTCTTGTGCATGATTAGCCCAGATTTATGAGTTAAAGCCTTATTATTCCGAGTCTTGTCCATTTGACCTTTTAAAAAACTCATTTACATTTATAAAACTTTTGATGTTACCAAGCTCACATGTTTATAGTCTAGGGTGACTTTTGGAGTGATAAAAAGTTTGATCAATATATTAACCTTTATAACATCATTGCTAATCCATTCTTTCAATCAAGAGAGGTTAAGGAACTTGACACTAGCGTGCATATCCCTCCTAGATGCACTTTTTCCTTCAACGATGATGAATATTTTAAGGACATAGATATGTTTTTGAACCCATATTATGAATCTCCTTTGCATTATGATGACCCTATTCCTGAGAGGAATATTCCTAAATATGATATTAATTTGTTTGATAAATGCATTTATCATCTCTTTGATATACAAACCCTAAGTCCTAAACCTGTTGTCCTTAATTCAATTGATACTTTCAGTATTAGATGCAAAGCTTCTCATGTAGGTTGGCATGTATTTGAGGTTGGTAATCATTTATTTTGGGTATTTATTAGTTATTTTTTCTCGCCATACAAATCTTTTGGTTGGCATGTTGGAAATCCTTCCACACATAAAGTTTTAAAAGTCGTAAGACCCGCATGCAAAACAAACAACGCATTCCTTTATGCTAAATGTCATGCTACTTTTTGTTTTTGTTTGCTAATTTGTCCGTGACCTGTGGGACTATCCCGTGGTTGAGAAAATGTGACTCATGGAAATCTAAGATGTCAAAATCACTCGAGGATCTCACTTGGCCTGAGCCACACCAACCCTTAACATGGCTGGATTTTTTGTCTTCGCAGGTTTTGAACCGATGACTTTAACATCAGGGAGTGCCTTAACAACACATTCTGTCACCGACTGTCCTACACCTCGGGGAAAAATGTCATGCTACTTGAGTCAAAGTTAATTCTCTTCTTTTCCTCAGTACATAAATAAAAAATATATAAAAAATGTAAATAAAAAAAATAAAAAAAATTATTACGAAGAGGGGTAAATTTGACTTCGCAGTTATTTAGTTTATTTTCTCACCTTTTGTTCTACTTTCAATTTTTTATTTTCTTTTGATTTCTTTTCTTTTTATGACTTTTTAATGGTAATAGTTGATGGAACAATGGTCGGTGATATTAAAGGCTACCTGTATATTTTTTAACTGATTGACCAAATTTGTCTTGGTGGACAACAGGCTTGCAGGTGAACCAAATTGCCTTCGTTTTGTCATAATTCCTCGCTTTGTCTACCATACGATTGCTAAGAGAGACACTATTGCTCGTCATGATTATCAGTCATTTACCCATCTTCCTTCTTTCCCTTTCTCCATCCCCTCCATTTTGAGATGGCTCCAGCATACACGTTGTGTATGCTCAGTGTTAAGCTTGGGTTTTCCCTCAACACACATCCATGACAGTTTATCCATTTTTCCAATCATTTTGTCAAGATCCAAAGAGTTTGTCCCTTTGGGTTATACAGCAAGACCAAACCCCCTCATAATTACCACTTTTGATGAGTTTTTCCACAAAGTCCTCATCCATGAATCCCTTGGCCTCCATCTTGTTTCACCCTATTATATAATTTGGTCCACCTAACCCTATCACCCCCTTCTTGTTTCACAGTGAGTTACCATTGTTATAGGATAAATCCGTAAGTGCAGACACAAACCGATCTCCCTAGATCCACCTGGAGCTAGAACAAAACAAGACAGAATGATACTCTTTCCCTAGATTTTAACTATTGAATATACTAGGAGGCACGATTAAAGAACATACCTTATAATCGCTTCCTTTGGTCTTTGTTTCTCCTGCTTCGCTCCAATGCTCTTGTATAGTCAAGATCAAAACAATACAAACCAACCGAAGTGAAGAAAGCACAATCTAATCGAAAACCTGCGAACACCCAAGCATCTGCAGAATATCATATATACCAATTCTGAGGTAGGCATTCCCATACTCAGATCATAGACTATTGACATTATAGACATGGGTCATGGCCACCAATCATACACTGTGGATCCATGCCGTCAAAATATAACATAGCCACTGGAATACACTGTGGATCTATGCGAGAAATTTCAAGTCAAGACGACATAGCCACAAAACATACACAGTGGATCTATGTGTTGCAAATTATACATACTCCATCGCAACCTGGATCACAAAGATTATACCCAGGGTATTCAATCTCATCGCCCCAAAGTACAAATCTAACCATGTGATTACATGTGTTGAAGTCGAACATGGTAGAAACCACTTGATTACCGGTCAATGATAAAACCGTTAACAAGTGCGAGGGAAATCACCATTGATGTCAATGACTCCCAAGGTATCATAGTACAATCCATCGAGTGTGAATAAATGAGTTGATGTCGAACATCCAACAGAATCTTTCGATCAGGGTTCAATGATGTAAACCCACTGTCGAAAGCGAGGAAACTTGCCATTGAGGCATGCAAGTTCCAAGGTACCAAATAATTTCTAAGTCTTGATTCCGGATAATAAGCTGAAGTCGACGGAACAAAACTCGTCATGGGAGGGCCTTGATGTATCCCCCATCAATGACACGAAATGAGTAACATAGTTTGAAGGTGAAACAGAGCATTTGCAAATTGGACGAGACACAGGGAAGGCCGACACAGAGAGAATGGATAACTGCAGATGGACGACTCAATATAGGTTTCAGATGGAATTCTCTTGAACATATGAACGACACGACTAATGATTTGGTAGAATTGACTCAAAGACGACACAGGGAATGACCTTGTAAGCAATCGAATGAGAGACAAATGGATTTCCCAAACCGGCTTCAAATGATGAATAGGGGGTGTCATGTTCAAGAGCGACACTTACTGCCAATCAGTACGAAGATGAAACATATCCCTTTCCCAAATTTTCCCCCACCATTGCTGGCGAGTACCTCTTTAATTTTACGCAAGCTTGAGGAGGATAACATATGCTTGTTGTAGAAGAGGAGGGTTGGTATTGAATGACCAACTGAGCCTGTTGTTGAGACGGGAAGGGTTGGGACAAGACAGCTAGAGTAGATGGTTTGGGAGCTCCTTGAAGGAACTTCATGACCTCGACACGTCATGGAAAATCCTTGGTGTAGTGATCATCACCACATATAAGGCAAGGGTATCGAGTTTTGCGCTTATCCCGATCTTCAACAGGAGTGGTTTTAGTTTTATCTGCTTGATTATTATTTTTTCCCTCCTTATTCTTGCCTCTCCCCTTTTTAGATTTGTTTTTACCGGCAGGGGTAGATTGGACAGCATTAACCTCAGAAGTTTTACCGGTGGGAGCGGCAGGAGACGAAGCATTTTGAACATTAGAAGAAGAAGATTTAGGGGTCGTACTTGAAACTGAATGTGAATGGGCGTGGGCAGTACCAATCACACCATCATCTGCATGCAAGGCAGCTGGAGTAGTTGAAGTGCTGGAAGTACCAGGACGAGGTAATTCAGGTAGCAAATCGTAAAGTGTTCCCGTTTGCGAATAAACGAGATCAAGATATTGAGCACGACTTATAGCCTGCTCCTCTGTAACAACACCACCCATGGCAATGTCTTTACCAATTTCATTCACAAATGACTTTGTAAACCATTCGGCCAGTAACTGATTGGGGAGTTCAAGTTTGATGAGACGTCGTCTCCTTCGCCACTCATGGATATGATTAGATATATGAGTGCCTTTAGTCTGTTTGAAGGACATCAAAATCTCAGTCCTGGTATCATAACGGACCGGTAACTGGTAATGGGTAAGGAAAGCCATAGCTAGGGTGTTAAAATCACAGAAGAAACCTCGTGGCAATTAGATGTACCACTTCGCTGCAGAACCGGTAAGGGTTCGTTGAAAAAGACATAAACAAATAGAGTCATCCATCAATGAATTGGATGAACACCATAAGTGAAAAGTCATAACGTGATTGTTCGGGTCCTCTCCTACTTTGCCGTCGAATTTAGGAATGTCCGATGGAAGTTTGGCTGGAATAACATGCCATTGGGGAGAGTGACGAATAGGATCATTCAGAATCCTAGACAAATCTGACAAATCCAAAGTATCAAGAAAAGGTAACTGCCCATTCACCTGCGGGTACTAGTAACTTTAGGGTGGAATCCCTGTCGGCAAACCAGTAAGACCATACGCAGTCTTCCCATAGTGGGAATATCCCAGCTGATTCGGTGGTGGTTGGAGAGGATAGTAGTTCCAAGGATTGTAACCTTGGGTTTGAGTAGGGACATGAGTTTGAGTATTGTGAACCTGACCCCAAATAGGATTGGGTATACCTGGATATGGTTGGCCAATAGTAGGGACAGTTTGTTTCCCCCCAGTCGTTTGAGGAAGATTTTGTAGCATCTGATTCCAATACTGGGCCAAAGCAGCAGGTATATTTTGTCCAAAAGGTGGGGTTGGTCCCCTTATCGTAGGTGGAGTTCCAAATGGAAGTTGTGTGCCAATCGTAGGTTGTGTAGTAAGTGGATTGTGTCTGGTAAGAGGAAATGGAATCGTACCACCTTTTCCACCAATGGGAACCTGCAAGTTTGATGTAATGGACGGTATCGTGCCACTAGGATTAGGAATGCCAGAAGGAAATTGAGGGAGTGTTGGAATAAAACTGGGAATAGGGTGCCCAGGAAAAGGAGGACCACCTGGAGAACTGGCTGGGGTTTGCGGAGGTGTTGGAATAGAAGCATTTAACAAAGCATTCAACGCATGGTATCCGGGTGGTAATGTTGGGTTGACATCAGGCATTCGCTGGGTATTGATAGGAGCAAGACTAGCTGCAGTAATCCCGGTTGGGACACTCGTAGTATTCGCGAGATGGGCCATCTCGTCAGGGAGAACAAAGTGATAAGTGGTATTCACCGGTACAGTCTCTGTCTCAGAAAACACCGGAGGGTTGATTTCGTAAACTGTAGGTGACTCAGTACCAAAAAGGACCCTTCGGAAATCACCTGACCAAAAAGGATCTTGACCTTCTACACCGGAAAAAGGCCTAACGGCTGATTCAGAAGATGTAACAACTGCTTCTCCCGAAGAATTTAATCGCACAAAAGGGCGTTCACCATGGCGAATGGGAAAGTCCTCTCGAGTATTGGTAATTCGAAAAGGTTCTAGAGAGTCAGTTGATTCCACTTGTGGTGTGGTGACAACTGGGATTTCACTTGTTTCCACGTGTGGTGGGGTAACAACTGGGACTTCACTCTGGTGAGGAGAGCCCTCAGGTGTACTGGTAGGCAAGGGTTGAGAACCGTCTAGATGCTCTGGAGATAAACCTTGCATTCTACGTGAACGTCGTGGGGGAGCAATTGTAAACGAGTGACAAGCTCCAAGAAGAAATTCTTAAGGTCAACTTCGAGAAACAAACAACACGCACTAGTAAACAAAATCTAGGAAGCAATCACCAGGCAAACAAGGCCTTCTAATTTTGAAGCCACTAGTTGGTGATGAAATCCAATGTCGCAACAACGAGACGAGAAGGGGTGGGGCTAGGGTGGAAAAGTTACGCTGACGACCTGCTTAACGGACTTACACCCTAGTGCAAGCTCCCACACATAATCGTGGGTATACCCTCCAAGGAGCCCGAGTGAGTTTGGTCAACGTCAATTCCAGGTACCATGAAGACTTTCCCCTCCACAGTCACTTTGGGTAAGAACCTAGAGAGATAGGCCACTAAGGTCACCGCAAACAACAGTAAAGCCTGGGGGAACAGTCGACAGTCCGATCCACATGCAAGGGCAGGGTATCTAGCTCGAAATCAACTCAAAAGGCTTCCACTCATCATTGTGGGTATACCTCTGAGTGACCCCCGTAATACGTGCAATATCTACACTGATGTCAACAAAGCAGGGTGAGTAACTCTGCCAACATCAATGCGACCTAGTGCTTGACCCTTGTGTGAGAAGGACTTCCCAGGACAATATGTTGCAAATGGAATTTAACACTCCTTAAATCAAGATTCTATTGTGTGTTTTGAGATTTTGGAGAGTGTATCTCTCTTCCTACTCCAAAGCACTAGCCTAGCTAAATGTTGGTGTAAAAGAGCCCTAGAAAAAGAGTTACTAGATAAATTTTAAGATTACGCAGTGTTTTTAAAAGCTGTTGTTTACTCAAAGGTAACGGAAGTGAAACTTATGTTGTATGACTCTGAACCAAACAATGCAAGGATGAGAATGAAATGTATCACTTTCCGTTCAATGAATCCTATGTATGGGAGAGAGAGAAAATTTTCCAAATCAACCTGGAACTACAATGCAAAATTCCCTTTCAAATGTCAATGCAAACAATCATATAGCAAATGAAAAGTCTCTATTGTGTCTTTTTCAAAGCTTCAACAATCTCTAAAATTTTATTTTCAAAGTGTTCTAAAACGAAAAGAATTTTTTGAAAGAAAAACTTGTTGTTCACTTTCCAAAAAGGACCCTCACTATGCCAATGAGAGCACAGAAAATCAAATCAATGAACCAACAAAGAACCCAATCTACTCTTTCAATGAAAGCAAAAATAAAGAGCAAACCAGTTAGTCTTCTCAATGCAAATGAAAATGTTCTTTCAAACCAATAAGCAAATGAGAAAAATCAAGTACTCAACTTTCAACCAATCACTGGTTCTCAACTAATCAAACACACTCAGAATTTGAAGTCAGAGAGAATGGTTTTGCCAAGAAGAGTCAAGAAATGAAAGTCAAGACACAAAGGACAAGAAAAACCTTGAAACCCTAAAATTGTTCACGCATGCAAACTAAAGCAATAAATATATCAATCAGAGGTCCAAGAAACCATAAGAGGTATTCCAACTGATCTGGGCAGTTAGAAAGACCAAAAAACAAAATCAAAATTTTGAAAAAAAAATGTTCGCAGGCAAGCAATATGACACAGTGTGAGAATCATTGATTCTCGCAGGTAACCTTTGAGCAAGGTGCGAGAACCTCGCATTGAACCCTATGAGTAGGGTGCGAACCTGACCAATTCTCGCAAGCTGCAATGAAGTGCAGTGCAAGAATTCCTGAACATATCCAAAATTTTGAAAAATGAAGTAAAATTAAAAAAAGCTTCTGGACTCAGAAGGTCTATCAGGATATCCTGAAGACTCAGAGACTAATAGGACAGGAGAAAAATGAAACCAGAGAAAATGGCCACAGAAAAACACAAAAATCCACAAAGAAAATGGGATTACTCCCCAGTGGAGTCGCCGATTTTGTTATAGGATAAATCCGTAAGTGCGGACACAAACCGATCTCCCTAGATCCACCTGGATCTAGAACAAAACAAGACAGAATGATACTCTTTCCCTAGATTTTAACTATTGAATATACTAGGAGGCACGATTAAAGAACATAGCTTATAATCGCTTCCTTTGGTCTTTGTTGCTCCTGCTTCGCTCCAATGCTCTCGTACATTCAAGATCAAAACAATACAAACCAACCGAAGTGAAGAAAGAACAATCTATTCAATAGTTAATCTATGTATATGATCAAGGAGTTATACAATAAAGTGGAATTAACTTTATGGGAAAGGGACACATTACTGTATCATATTGATGGAAAGTAGAGATTACAACCTGAGCCTTGATGTTGCAAACTCCCTTTCGATGGCCCTTAGCTCTGACACACACACTTGCTCACTTGCATGAAGAAGATCAACCACCTTTGATAAACTTGCTGGAGTTCCCTAGCTGATGTAGCTTCAGTCCTTCACACAATCTTTCACTAATTCTCCAATGTATCTCTTGGTTGTTTGCTTCTAACCTTTTCCATGAGAATCCCCTCAATATATAGGAGAGAATGAATTGGTTACTTGGATAAGAATGATCCCAAAATATCTGGGAATCCAGTACTAGGATAACCATTCGAATGCCATCTCATCCTTCTAGAAGATTCCTTTCTAGAAACTTCGAGAATTCATCTTTTTCCTTGCTTTAGAAAGTGTTCGCACCCTAGCAGTTATACACAGTGCGAACCCCTCGCACCTTGGCTTAAGGTAGCCTACGAGAATCATGCATTCTCGCAGGAAAATGTATTAGCAGCCTGCGAACCTTCTTCAAAAATGATATTTCTGGAAAGAGAAGAAAGTAACTTTTCTCATGAAAAAGTTCTCATGAAGAGCATGAGTACACCATTATCAATACATCATCATGATGACCAAAATCTTGGGTAACAACCATCAATAGTTTTTTTTATTTTTCATCCCTATCTAGTTCAATTCATTGATCCTATGATACCAGAGTTACTTGAAATTGCACGCCACTCTAAGCGACGCACATCTGTTGGTTGGAATTTGTTGACTACATTTTTGGTCAAAAATACTTAGCCGACAAAGTGTTGTCAGGCTCCCTCTCGAATCATACTACTTGCGCAAATTTTTTCTTATTCTCGTTAAAGGTTGGCACAATGTTCTTGGAAAAATCATTTTGTGATGCTTGAATTAATTCTAAGCATGGCCCTTTTTCTCACTTCTCGCATCACTCGTGATTTCCTATTTCATACATTGACACCATATATTGTGAACTCATATATCACCTTAACCATCACCATATGTTATCCTTTTTCAACATGACTTTTGATCAAGGGGAAGTGAAAAATTATTAAAGGTAAAGTGATTAAATTATTAAAAGTTTATGTCATGCAATAAACTCAACATAATAATTCTTTATGTTCGCATGACCCATTTTCCAAAAGATATATGTCATATCTCTCCAATTTTAAATTATGGCATTAAGTTGACATCATGTTTCCTCCTTGAAATTCTGACTTTGGTTTCAGCCCAAACCTTTTGGTTATGATTCTAACATTATTCCATGAAGTAAAGATATATATTTTATATCTTATTAGTTTTACTCAAAACCTGAAGGATTAGCTTGACCTACAACAATTTATGTCAGCACTTCATTTTTCATGATTCCCATACCATGCCAAGCGCATACCTCTTGACTTTATGGAGAATGAAGACTTTTGAAAGGAAACACGTAGCTATATTAGACCCTTTCTTACTAAGGGATTTCCTTCTATGTTCTTACACCTACGCCCTTCATATGATCATCCAGGCAAGGAAGACATATTGGAGGAATTAATTCTTGAAATTGAAGCATCTCTTCAGAATAATGGAGGCAAAGTCTCAGGGAGATCCACCATCAACACTTTTGTGGACTCTCTTTTTACTTGCCTAGTGTTGACGCCCAAAAGAGAAACATAGTGTACCTGCTTGCAAATGGTTGCAACGCCTTATTATTTAATTATATTTAATAATATACTAATAGGTGGGAACCCTTGTGTAACTTATGTGACTATGATGAAGAGACGACACTTATGTTCTATATGCTTATGAGTTGGATGAGATACAAGCTCTACAATTTATTTTCTTTTAGATTCGCTGTCGAAATATTGATCAAATGATGTTATGGGAAATATGATTAAAAAGGGAATGATGTTGTCTTTATATAGTTGTCACAATTATTATTACGCTGCATTTAGTTTGATGAAGGAACTAAACTCCATGTTTAATTTATATGTGTGATATGTTGATTCTATGCTACAAGGATTGCGTGCATTTGTTAAGAATTGGAAGTAAGGTTGAAACATGGTATCCCTAACAAGTTCTTGATATATGTCACATTGGATTTTTAAATGAAGGTTGGCGCATTTTTTAAAGTTTAAGGCTTGGGATATGGTGGTGTATCAAGATTGCATTAAATTGATTTTGGAATTAGTGGGTTGATGTATTGTATGGTAGCTTGCTCGTACTGGCTATGGATGAATGTGTAAGTGTAGATACGACGTGCAATAAATGTACGTCGCTCTAACCCTCCTCAAGCCCGTCGCCTTAGCCATTTTGCATTCTCTCTTGTTGGTTGCTACTTCTTTGCTTTGTTCGGACATGGAAGAGGTATAAAAGCTTGGTTGTTTCTCCTTAGTAATTTTTACACATGTATGGGTTTCATGCTGCTCCATGCATGAATATTTCTCTCTGCTCTTTAATTAAGTCAACAATTGGCTCTTGAGTTTGCTCGCTATTTGTTCATTTCCAAAGTTATGACATATGGAAATTTTGACTGTGTATGGATTGGTGGTTAATTTTTGGTCTTTGCGGTGTTGTATTTGAACCATGCACATTGAAAATCTGTGTGGATGTCTCTTACTGTATATGGTATTCATGCTTTGATTGTGGGAAAAAATAATTTTGGGGAAACTCTCGGGCCTGCCTTGCCTCTGGTTTCTTGTTTTGGGTTTCTTCCCTAAGCATATCATTTCCACTTACCTGTGGGTTATATGGACATTATACCTACCATTTAAGTTGTTAGTTTTCATGCCCATTGTGCCCGCGTCCTTGTAACAACTATGTGAATATAAATGTGAAGTTTTGTAGAAGTATTAAGCTTCTCGTGCTCCTTTTAGCTAAACCCTCAATTTGGTCAACTCGTCCCCCTCACCGCATTACTCTTCAATGTTGTGTATTGAACCCTGTGTATTGGAAATTATTATAGAGGTGGACAACCCAGAATTTAATAAAGGCATCGTTCATGCTCAGTTTTGGTCATGGGTTTAGTTGATTATTTGTTGTGCAAAATGGAAAGAATGTTAAGCCCACCCATTTGTCTGGTAATACAGTCTATCCTATGGAAATATTGGGGTGATGAAAACATTGCAAAATCATTGTTTAAGGGATATGAACTACTGTGTGTTCAATTTTGTATGAAAGGAATACCTCTGTGGATGAATTATATATGCGTTGAATGAGTTTTGTGAACCAGAATGAAAGGGATTTTAGAAGCGTTGTTATTTGAAGTTTCAACCTTGAATTATGTTATACACATGGATCCTTTTTGGGGCCACTTCGTGGAACCTTGTGGTGATTTAAAATGTACTGGTGATTATATCGCAGACCACAGTCTATCCATTCTTCAACTGTTGGTTGTGGTTATTGTGACTATTATGGTGCGGTGTCTCCTCGACTCTGTTGTGCACAAGATGTGTTATTATTGTTGAATGTTTATTGGGAAATAAATTATGAAATGATTACTGTGCAATGTAATTTCTAAATGCAAGTGAGCAACCTTGAAGTGAAAACCTAGTTCTGGAATTTTGGAAACAAAGTGTTGAATTTCAATTTTGAAATAGTAAGGGGTTTTGAATTTTAATTGATGTTGAAGATGACATTGTTTGATATATTAGAACAATATCCATGGGAGTCCTTCCATTATACCATTTTACGCAAAATACACTCCCCTCGTTATCCCAATTACACTTTTTCACTCCATGTTATGTTGTTACTCATTTTTAAGGAAAAGTCTGCGTGGAAATATAAGAAATGATCTGAAAGTTAATTGATGATTGGTATTCTGGGAGATGGTTGTATACACCATTTTATTGTTTTGTTTATTTCTTGGAAAATACTCATAAATATTTCCCTCTCCATGATATCACTTTACGCTAAATACAATCCCTCCATACTCCCAATGACCCTATCAATTCCCTGTTTGTATGGAAATTAATAAATGAAATTTTTATGGATGGATTGCAAGTGTCATGTAGTAAATAATAGAGCTAACTCTTGATTTATTTAAGTAGAGTTTCATGTATGGGTTATTAATAACTTTTCATGATTGGTTAAATATTGCTACAGGATGAGTTTTTTCAGCAGGGATAGTAATGGTTGAAATAATAGAGGCAGAGGTAACTAATAGTGAGGCTATAGAAGGCCTCAATTTTCTATTCACTTCGATGCTGATCCACAAGACTTAAACAAACTATTTCAAGCTGGGTTTTTCAATTTGGTTGGCCATGGTATATTGCATCCCTGACCTGATAGACCCCCATTTCAACCTCCTTAGAATTTTCCTGGCATTCTTGTTCCTCCACATGTGTCAATGCATCCTGAATTCCCCGCTAACGATGGTTGGAAAGAAATTGTCGACCAACCTATCTCTCACCACAATGGTTGTCCCATTGTTTCATTTCCTTTACCACCACCAGTTAATCCCAATGTTCAAATTTCTCATGTTGCTTTGCCAATACAGTCTCACATGCCAACAAAAGATTAAAAACTGATATCCCACAACCTGTGCAAGACAAAGGAAAAGCAACAGCTTCCCCCTCCAGTCCATCCACATATTCTTCTAAATATGTGTCTTCACATATCCACCTAAAATATGAATTCTCCCATGTGATCAACAGAATACATCCCCAAGGGTCTAGTCAACCAAGGGCTACCTCAGAAAAGTCAAGAGGAGACAATAGTGATAAGAGGAAATATGAATCACATAGCAACACATATGGATTTTAAATGTTTTATTTTTTATTTTTTTTATATTCAGTGATGAAGGTAGTGTTTAATGATTTTCAACATATTTTGGACAACAAGCTTTATTTTGGATGTTTTTGTGGATAAGATGGATATATTATTTTTTGGGATATGGCCTTAAAATTTTGTTGATATTTAAATATTCGATTTAAATGATATCCATGGGAGCTACAAGGGTGTTATATGATCCAAATGATAATTTTTTTATTTTATATTTGATGATTGGCAAAGAGAATGATGGGAGTCGCAAGGGGTCCCACCTATTTAGTAATTATTAATTAGACCCTTATTTATATATTATTATTAATTATTTATTCCTATACTAATTAGTCAAGTTAATTTGACTTAACTAAAGAAAGTAGTTGAACTAACTCAACTTATTGAGAAAGAATAAAGGTTCAATGAGAGGAAGAGACAAAGGGAGAATATAAGGAGAACTAGAAGACTAAGGTTTGCTCTCTAGTGAGATAGCTTCAATTTTCATTCATTTCTGAGTTTACTTGAAAGATTAATCCTCTTTTTGACATCAGGGTCTTATTGAAGGCAACTGGCTTCAAAACTTAATCATACCATTCAACAACTTGTTTTAAAGGTGTTAGATTTATCTTTGATAGTCTATGTATTCTTGTTGTTTTATGAATTAATTTTCATTGCTGATAAAGGATATCTTGCATAATCAAGTGGCAAAATTTTGTGGCAAGCTAATCCAGATCATTAGTTTAAGTTTTATTTTATTGTCAGGGTATTTTTGTATGGTGCCCATCAGAGACTTCTAAATTTGACTTTGGTCCATACCCTCGCACGGGTTTGTAAAATAGGAATACAATTTTTTATATCTCAGAATGAAATAAAATCAGATTATTGTTCTGTCTCATACATGTGTTTTCATGACTTGGTTCTTCCTTTCACTTTTGTCTCCATGTTTACTTTATTGTAAAATATGTATACATTCATGTAGCTTTGTTTAAATTTTATTTTTAAATTGCAACATATACAAATCATAAAATCAACCTTGATCCTTTGTAATTAATACTTGTGGATTGAATGAATGGTTTGAGGCTATAAACCCCAGGTGGCATTCCCAACTATCTTGTCTTAGCCAGGCAAGATTTGAAAATTATTGAGTGAGGTACTCCATACCTTTTCCTCAACATTTATTTGGCAACCATACTGGGGATATCTTCCATATCTCTTTGGTTGATTGCATTCACGATCATCTTTGAATCTTTCTGGTTTTTTTCCGAATACTCTTTGATTGGATTTTCTCACGACAATACCTTCCACAATGCAGCCTAATATTGAACATGGTCTTAAAGACCAGACTAGCATTGCCTTGACCTTATTCAATACTATCCTAGAAACTTCTAGTACTCGGGATGAGCTTGAACGCTCTTGTGAAGTAGTTGAACTAGATATAAGTATCTGTGAGCGCTGGGAAGCCAGGAAAAGGCATCTTAGAAATCAACAATAACCTCCCTTCCTCTAAGTCTTTGGTATTCTTTTTCATGTCCTCAAATCCTCACATTTATAGAAGAAGAAGATGATTGTCCCCTGAAGCTACTCCTATAATTGAAATATGAAGGAGGAAAGCCATTTTGTCGACCCAAGAAAGCACTCTAAGGAGGACTTTGTTTGATTCTGCCATCTCACCTTTTTCGCCCTTACCCATCACTTTCAAAATGACATCTGTGGGTGGTTCTAGTGGTTCTAGAGGTGCTTCATCATCCCAACCTTCGACCTCATCGGTAATTGGTAGTCTATATAGTCATCAAGTTCCTATCCAATCTGCTACCAACCCTTCTAAAGTTATAAATAAATACGAGATTTTTCAGTTTGAGGGAAGATGCTATGAACACCCCATGGCACGTATCTTCTCCCTTGAATCTAACACCTACTACTCGTTCATTACCCAAGTTTAAAGAGCATCTTCCTAAGTTCTCGGGGAATAATACTGTTTCTACAAACAAACACCTAGTGGCATTTTCTAATGCTTGTCATAATATCAGGGCTAACGATAACGATACATGCATACGCTTATTTGTCAACTCCCTTGAAGGAAAAGCGACAACTGATTTTTTTTACCTCCCTCCAAAAATCATTTCCACTTGGGAAGAGTTGGTTTATCGGTTCAATTCCACTTATGGAAAATCCAAGAGCCCGATTGAACAATTAAGGGAATATAACAATATTTCTTACAAATATGGTGAGACTATTAAGTCCTTTAATTTCCACTTCACCAAATTGTACAATCAATCCATGAACCAATCCGCCCCCAAAACCAAGACACTTTCATGCATTACTATAATACGCTTCCTTCTCCTTATCGTCATAGGATTGAAGAAAAGGATATTGAAAATATTGGCTCCGCTGTCCACACTTTTCTGGAGTACGAAGAGAAACTTGAAAGAACAGGTCTCCCTAAAGAAGACTCAGTCAAACAACTTGTCTACCCTCCTACGACTTGTGCAAGATATGAAAAATCAGATGATATCCTATGAACGAAAGGGGAATGTTCCCTCACTTACTCCCGGGGCATATTCTTCTTCCGCAACGCCTTTTAAGAATACAAATGAAAACATTTTTCAGCCCAAGGCCATTATGTCTCGCAATTGGTTTAACTTCTACGAAGAAAATCATGAAGAAAGTACTTGTGGAGTTAAGAAGAGTGTCAGAGATAAAATATTTGGAAAGAAGCCCGAAACCACTATCATTGTTCTAGATTGGGCAGAACAGGAATATTTTATGCTCATAAATACTATGAAAAAATCTTATGCTCCTAAATGGAAATACAATTCTCCTCGTACTTCTTCCACCCCAACCTCATCTTCACAAGGTACTAATGTACAAATTGTCAAAATTCCTGAAAGTCAAGGAGTTCCTTCCCCTCTTCCCTCTTCCAAGTATAACATCCTTAACCAATTGGATAATATCAATTCCAATGCTACTCTTTTGGACATGGTTGTCGTCCCTAAACAAAAAAAGAATCTCAAGAATTTTATGGAAGGCATAAGAAGAGGATCCCACTGTAAGTAAGATAGGTGTAAATAATTTTAGACACCCTGTAAAAAATCCTCCAGTTTTCATTTCTGTAAAAATTATGGATAAGACAGCCCATTGTTTCCTAATTGATGGTGGTTCAAGTCCAATCGTAATGTCAAAAATCATCATGTAAGAGCTAGGATTATCATGTACTAATGAAAATTCTAGAAGCATGCTCTCCTATAACACTCTGCAACAGTCAACTATAGGTGAAATCAAAGACGTAACTTTAGTTCTGTGTGCGCATCCCAAAATAAGGACAACCCTCAACATCCAAGTAATCAACATGCCAGAAAGAAACTATTATATTATCTTAGGAAGAGACTGGCAGACCCTAATAGGTGGATATCTTTCACTTGATGGGACACACTTATCTGCTCCCCAAAATGGAAAGAATATTATAGTCCTAAGAGAAGGAATATTTTCACCATACATAAAAAGCATTCCTCAACCAAATGTAAACTATCTTGAGGAAGAATCAAGGGTCTACTCTATCTTTGTTGATGAGGGTGACACTACTCTGGAACAAATTGATTTGGAAGATGGTATGTGGCACATGCTCAAATGAAGGTAACATAGCTGGAATTATCTGGTACTCACCTATAGGTAAAATTCACAGTTTTTCTTATAGGTTAGAGTTTGCTTGCACGAATAATGTCACTAAGTTCGACCCTATCAATTTCCTGTTCGTATGGAAATTAATAAATGGTGTTTTTATGGATGGATTGCATGCGTCATGTAGTAAATAATAGATCCAACTCTTGATTTATTTAAGTAGATTTTCATGTATGGGTTATTACAAACTTTTCATGACTGGTTAAATATTGCTACAAGATGATTTTTTTTCAGCAGGGGCAGCAATGGTCGAAATAATAGAGGCTTAGGTAACTGGAAACGAGGCTATAAAAGGCCTCAATTTTCTATTCACTTCAATGTTGACCCACAAGAGTTAAACCAGTTGTTTCAATCCAGGTTTTTCAATTTGTTGGCCATGGTATATTGCATCCCTGACCCGACAATCCCCCATTTCAACCTACTCAAAATTTTCTTGGCATTCTTGTTCCTCCACATGTGTCAATGCAGCCTGAAGTCCCCGCTAATGACGGTTGGAAAGAAATTGTCCACCAACCCTTATCTCACCATCGGGGTTGGCCCATTGTGTCATTTATTTTACCACCACCAATTAATCCCAATGCTCAAATTGCTTGTGCTGCTTCGCCAATACAGTCCTCACATGCCAACAAAATATTAAAAACTGATATCCCACAACTTGTGCAAGACAAAGGAAAAGCAATGACCTCCCCCTCCAGTCCATTCATAGAGTCTTCTTAATCTGTGTCTTCACGTCTCCACCTAAAATATGACTTCTCCCATGTGATCAACGGAATACATCCCCAAGGGTCTAATCAACCAAGGGCTACCTCAAAAAAGTCAAGACGAGACAATAATGATCAGAGGAAATATGCCTCACACAACAACAAATATGGATTTAAAATATTTTTTTTTTATTCAATGATGAAGGCAGTGTTTAATGATTTTCAACATATTTTGGACAACAAGGTTTATTTTGGATATTTTTGTGGATAAGATGGATACATTTATTTTTGGGATATGGCTTTAAATTTTAATGATATTTAAATATTCGATTTAAATGATATCCATGGGAGCTACAAGGGTGTTATACGATCCAAATGATAAATTTTGTATTTTATATTTGATGATTGGCAAATAGAATGATGGGAGTCACAAGGGGTCCCACCTATTTAGTAATTATTAATTAGACCCCTATTTATATATTATTATTAATTATTTCTCCATAAACTAATTAGTTAAGTTAATTTGACTTAATTAAAGAAAGTAGTCGAACTACCTCAACTTATTGAGAAATAATAAAGGTTCAATGAGAGGAAGAGACAAAGGGAGAATAGAAGGCGAACTACAAGACTAAGGTTTTCTCTCTAGTGAGATAGCTTCAATTTTCATTCATTTCTAAGTTTACTTGAAAGCCTAATCCTCTTGTTGACAACAGGGTCTTATTGAAGGAAGCTAGATTCAAAACTGAATCATACCATTCAACAACTTGTTTTAAAGGTGTTTGATTTATCTTTGATAGTCCGTGTATTCTTGTTGGTTTATGAATTAATTTTCATGGTTGATAAAGGATATCTTGCAGAGTCAAGTAGCAACATTTTGTTGTAAGCTGATCCAAATCATTAGTTTCAGTTTTATTTCACTGTCAGGGCCTTTTTGTATGGTTCCCATTAGAGACTTCTAAATTTGACTTTGGTCCATACCCTCGCAGGGGTTTTTAAAAGAGGAATATAATTTTTATATCTCAGAATGAAATAAAATCATATTATTGTTTGTCTCATACATGTGTTTTCATGACTTGGTTCTTCCTTTCACTTTTGTCTCCATGTTTACTTTATTGTAAAATCTGTATACATTCATGTAGCTTTGTTTAAATTTTATTTTTAAATTGCAACATATACAAATCATAAAATAAGGCTTGATCCTTTGTAATTAACACTTGTGGATTGAGTGAATGTTTTGAGGAAATAAACCCCAGGTGACATTCCAAACTATCTTGTCTTAGCCATGCAAGATCTGAAAATGATTGAGTGAGGTACTCCGTACCTTTTCTTCAATACCCAACATTATGACATCCGAGGGCCGCATGATCTAGCTCTTGCCAAGATCGATGAGGCTATAACACATACCCCAATTGTCATTGATATTTACTTGGTGAAGGGTAAAATACTTAAACATGCAGGAGATCTAATGACAATTGCAACATTGGTAGATGAAGCCAGATCTATGAACCTTGCAGATCGATTTATAAATAGTGAATGTGTTAAGTGTATGCTTCAGGCAGATCACGTGGATTTGGATGAGAAGACAACCACGATGTTTACAAAGGACGTGGATCAACACAATAACTTATATGACCTGCAATGCATGTGGTATGGGCTAGCTTCTGGTGATAGTTACTTCAGACAAGTCTTCTTGGTCTAACTTCAAATAAGTACTTGGCAGTGGAGAAACATTATGCTGATATGACTGAGGATCAATTCGACTTTCACTCTTATTGCTTACGAAAGATGACCCTTCGTGCCTATGTACATATGTTGAAGTTTTAGGTGTTAGGATATTTAAACACTTAGGAGTTAGTAAGATCTACTTGGTCTATTGTGTCGTTAGGTAAAAGTGTGTTTTCTAGTGTGTTTCTTTAGTATGGATTAGTAAGCATTTGTAGTTAGGAAATATGACGGTCACGATATGTTCCTGACATAGAGTGATCCGATGGTTCATACTCTTCTCGATCTTAACGGCCATTGATCCGTGGCTGAACACCCGATTGGTCCATGATCTCTATTTAAAGAGCATGGAGGGTCATTTTCCGATGATCGATTGTGAGAAACTCTCTTGTAAAATCTCTCTGTAATCTTTTTCTTTGCATTAATAAACTGCTCCAAGTGGCCGTGTTGGCTGGGGCCGTGGATGTTTCCCCGTAGGGGTTTTACCACATGAAAACATCGGTGTGTTGATCTTTGATCTGGTTATGTGAGTGGTTACTGAAGGTGTTTGTCCTCTTTTGGAATACCTATGTTGTCGAACATGGTATCAGAGCCTGTTTGAAGACCCACTCCTGTTGTAGATCGAGATCGTGAAGCTGAGTTGCCTCATCTCTACTTTATGTCATTTCCATACATTTCTAGGCCGATAGGACCATATCATTGTGTCCAGAGCATTCGTTTCAGTTAGGAACACTTTTCTTTTCACTCGAAAAGGTTTACGTTTGCCCAAGATATGACCATTACAGTCAGATCTAGAGGTATAAAGCTTGAATACACATTTTTTTAAAATTTTTGCAGAGTAGTATTTTGGTTTTATTTCGGTTTTGTTTTATTTATTTCCAGGTTGCTACTCTTTTAGATCTGCGTATGCTCTTTGTCCTACACCCTGTGCGATATCGAAAAATCAGAAACATATAGGAAAAGGTGCATCTTTCGGGTAAGCTAACCGAGATCTAACCCTTGTTGTCATCGAGAAGTGAAATTTTTTTCTTGTGTGAAAAGAGTTTTTTTAGCACGCTCTCCAAAGCGGTCTTCCACAACAACAACAACAACAACAACACCCCCAATCCTCCTTCTGAACATTACAATATGTTTTGCTAGATCATTTAGTTAAAAGTTGCCTTATTAAGTAAGAGGTCTTGAGTTCAAGTCTATCTTTTGTTACCTTTTTTGAAAAAGTTCATGCTAAAATTGTAAAGTGTATTTCACTTCAAGTATAAAAGTGAATCACTATAAGTAGCTTTAATATTTTATTTTAGAGTTAT
>ML789377.1:498259-522206 GCA_009831015.1 Picea engelmannii | reverse complement strand
ATCAAATCACTCATTCAGGTGAAGGTAAAACCGTCGAGTTTTCACCTCACCAAGTTGTAATCAAGGATCTAAAATATCCTAAGCATGTTCTTGCAACTGGAATTGCTGATGATATTACCAGGTTGTACAAGTTTGACAAATTTGGGTCATCAGTGTTTTCATCAGATTTTGTTTCTCATAGCGATGACTTGAGAAAACTTTGGCATGAGTGGTTTGGTCATCTAAACTATCGCTCATTGCAGCAACTATGTAATCAACAGATGGTGATTGGTCTTCCTGTTGTTTCATGCAGAGATGGTGTTTGTGACGGTTGTGTTCTCGGAAAACATCATCGAGACAATTTTGACAAACGTGCCTCTTGGCATGCCTTGGTTCCTTTGAAGCTTGTACACAGTGATTTGTGTGGTCCATTTTCTTCTCCTTCTTTTTCTGGGTGCAAGTATTTCTTAAATTTCATTGATGACTTTTCCAGACGTACTTGGGTTTACTTCTTAAAACTCAAGAGTGAATTTTTTGACAAGTTTTTGGCCTACAAGGCCCTTGTAGAAAAGCAATCTAGACATCAAATTCAAAGGTTAAGAACATATAATGGAGGTGAATATGTGAACAATAATTTTACAAGCTATTGCACTACATAGGGAATCCAAATGCAACACATTGTTCCATATACACCACAACAAAATGGTGTTGCTGAGAGAAAGAACCACACATTAAAAGAAATGGCCAATTGTATGATCCAATCTAAGGGATTAAGTCTAAAGTATTGGGTGGAAGCCATCAACTGTGCAAATTACATAGTAAATCACACTCCCACAAAGGCTCTTAAAAATATAACACCGGAAGAAACTTGGACTAAAATTAAACCAGATGTAAGTCACTTCCGTGTATTTGGTAGTATAGCATGGGCTCACATTCCTGATGAGAAAAGGAAAGCATTGTAGCCTAAAAGTGAGAAGTGTATATTTGTTGGTTATTCTGAAGATGTAAAAGGTTACAGACTTCTTCAATCACATTGTATTGAAATTATTATTAGAAGAGATGTTAAATTTGATGAAAATATCTTGGCCTGCGAGCCTAATTCGACAATTGTGCTTTCTTCGGCCTGTGAGCCATCTTCGACGTTTGTGCCTTATTATGATCTGGTTTCTTCTTTAGATGATGACAGTGAGGATGGAAATCCACCTTCGCCTGCTCACCCTCCTCCATATGATTCCTTTGAACTTGAAACAACACCAACTCCACCGCTTCCTAGATGGGTCCATTCAACATGAGAAGCAGCTGGTGATCTTGTCGGTGATCCTTCAGATTAGCATCGGACACGTTCATAGTTCGAGCGAGCCTCTTCTCTTTTGTCTCAAGTTTCATAAACTCATGATCTAGAGACATTTGTAGAAGCTTCAGGTCATCCATATTGGGATACAACAATGAATGAAGAGTATCGTTCTTTAATGGAAAATGATACTTGGGATCTTGTACCTCTTCCAAAAGGAAGAAAACTTGTTAGATGCAAATGGGTCTACAGAACTAAGTATGCATCAGATGGAAGTGTTGAAAGACACAAGGCTCGGTTAGTTGCCAAAGGATTTTCCCAAGTTGAAGGAATTGACTATAATGAAACCTTTGCCCCTGTAGCAAAAATGAATTCCATCCGCCTTGTTCTTTCCCTTGTTGCCACACATAAATGGGAGGTCCATCAGATGGATGTTAAATCTGCCTTCTTGCATGGAGATTTGCAAGAATAAATATACATGGAACAACCTCTTGGCGATGTCCAGAATGACTCTAGCCTTGTTTGTCGCCTCAATAAATCTCTTTATGGTCTCAAGCAAGCTCCCCGAGCTTGGTATGCCAAAATGGATAGCTTTCTTATTACCACTGGATTCTCTAGATTCCATTCTGATCCTAATGTCTATACCAAGAAAGTAGGAAGCCATCTCATAATCCTTGTCCTTTATGTTGATGACCTTATCCTTACTGGTAGTGACTCAAAAATTTTAAACCATGGGAAAACCAACCTTAAGAAGAAATTTGAAATGACAGACTTAGGATTTTTTCACTATTTCCTTGGCCTCCAAGTTTTGCAAACCAATGAAGGAATTTTTCTTTCCCAGTCTAAGTATGCGTGTGACCTTCTTTGTCGCTTTCACATGGACGATTGTAAACCAACCCCTTCTCCCTTCCAATCTGGAGTCAATCTTTCTACCACCTATACTTCTCCTGAAGTTGATGCCACCCTGTACCATCAGTTAGTTGGTAGCCTCTTATACTTGACTCATACTCGTCCTGATCTTTCCTTTGTTGTTGGTCTTGTTGCTCGATATATGCAAACACCCCATGAAAGCCATTGGAAAGCAACTAAAATGATACTTCTCTATGTTAGTGGTAAAGTTCAGTTTGAGATACATTACAGTTCAGGGGGGACTCCTTTATTGGTTGGTTTCACTGATTCAGATTGGGCCGACAACCCTAATGATCAGAAGTCTACTGCAGGTTATGTTTTTAGCCTTGGTTCAGGACTTGTCACTTGGGCCTGTAAGAAACAACAGGCTATTTCACTTTCTTCAGCAGAAGCAGAGTACCTAGCAGCAGTAAATGAAAGTCAAGAAGCCCTGTGGCTTCGACAGATCCTTTCAGAGTTTGGATTCCAGCACCAGCATCTGACCAACCTTTGGTGTGACAATTAGAGTGCCATTAAGCTCGCCAAATACCCAGTTCAACATCAACATAGAAAACACATCGAGCTACACATGCACTTCATCAGAAAGCTCATTCATGATCAAGTTATTGAAGTGCTCTTTTTCCCTATAGAAGATCAAGTTGCATACATTTTCACAAAGTCTCTTACAGAAGTGAAGTTTTCAAAACTTCGATCTATGTTAGGAGTTCAGGAAGTTGTCATTAATGGGGGATAGGCTCTAATGTCTCCTTACTTCTCCTATTGTGTCACTATTGTAAATCCTTCAATCCTATCCCAAGTTGTTCTTAAGGGGGGATGTTAGGATATTTAGACACTTAGGATTTAGTAAGATATACTTGGTCTATTGTGTTGTTAGGTAAAAGTGTGTTTTCTAGTGTGTTTCTTTAGTATGCATTAGTATGCATTTGTAGTTAGGAAATTCGACAGTCACGATATGTTCCCGACATAGAGTGATCCGGAAGTTCATACTCTCCTCGATATTAATAGCCATTGATCTGTGGATTAACACCCGATTGGTCCATGATCTCTATTTAAAGAGCATGGAGGGTCATTTGCCGATGATCGATTGTGAGAAACTCTCTTGTAAAATCTCTCTGTAATCTTTTTCTTTGCATTAATAAACTGCTCCAAGTGGCCGCGTTGGCTGGGGCCATTGATGTTTCCTTGTAGGGGTTTTACCACATGAAAACATCGGTGTGTTGATCTTTGATCTGGTTATGTGAGTGGTTACTGAAGGTTTCGTCCTTTGTTGGAATACCTGTGTTGTCGAACATCAGGACCGTCTACATTCTTTTCCTTTCTTCCATAGAGTTGTAGTTGGTGCCATTAGATGATATCTGAAGTTGCATGATTCACCTCCAAAAGTAATTGTTGAAGAAGAAGATGGATTTGTATGACTTTCACCATCCGAAAGGAAACGACTTAAGCAAAAGCAATGCAAGGCAGAGGATCGAGCCAAAAAGGAGGCTGAGGAGAAATCTAAGGAAGAGGAAGTTGCTAACATAGCAACAACCAAGAGTGGAAAACGAGGTTCACAACATTCAAAAGTTGTTGATCTTGACCCTGATGGACATAAGTTGTTACAGGTGGAAGATCCATTGGCAAAAGAAACAAAGTACCTACAGTTACTCCAACAAAATTTTTCCAGCCATTTGGAAACCCATCTACTTTCCTTTGAACTTAACATGAGAAAGCTAAATATACTTTTTGATTTACAGGCTGATAAGTGACAACTCAGATTGGATCCAGATGATCTAGAGGTTCATCGATGCTTGATACGCTTTTTCCACAAGGTGGACAATTTTCCTCCAACTCAGACATCAATAGAGAAGCTTGTATGAAATGTAATAGAGATTAAGAAACCTAGTCCAGGGGTGCTGCATGATAAATCCTTGTTGGAGATTAGCAAGTCATTCCTCAAAAATCACAAAGATTCATTGATGCATAGAGCTGCTACTAATAAGATGTTATTCTTTCTGTCTCTTGATAAAAAATAAAAAAAAAGCAGAAACTGTCAAGTTGATTGAATATTCTGTCAACAATATTGTTCCAAGAGGTGGTGCTTTTGGAGGAATCAGAGAATGGAAGTTGAAGAGTTGTGTGGTTGTGCACAAACTGTTAGAAACAATATTTCATGATACAAGTGCAGCTCAAATTCAAGAAATGAATGAAGAGGTCACATAATTGAAGCTTTATGTAGACACTCTGGAAAAGGAAAGAGACTTCTACTTTGTGAAGCTTCGGGATATTGAACTCCTTTTCTAGAACCCAGGGTTGGAACACCTTGCAGTAATCATGGAAATTTAGAAAATATCATATGTTGAAGATGATAGTGATTCTATACTTGTCAAAGCTCAGGCCATAATCAACAGATCAATCTTTCCCAAGAATGTACCTAAGGGCATTGATGAAACCAAAATATCAAAGGACTTGTAAGGAGATTCACAAAAACGCGTTAGCATAGAGACATCAAAGAAAGTAATATTCTATTGTTCACGTAGAAAGAGGTCCAAGAGTTTGGGTTGAGTCTCAATGAATTGCACAGGATATGGAATAACAACCAGATTGTTGTTGATATTAGTGGATATATGGAACGATTTGCAAATGCCAGATGTCCCCCAGTCCATCAATAACGAACAACATGATAATGATATTTCTTAATCAAATTTCCTAAATTGATTTCATTTTGAAGAAATCCGAGACTGTTTCTTCAGTTAGTTCACAATGAAGGTTTTTTTTGTTTATTATTTATTAAATAAAAAATGAATCAGTTCAAGTGGTTTGCTACAACCAGTTATAACTGCATCAACCTTAACTACCAGAACTACTCACCAAAACAATATAAAGCAGGCAGTAGACAACTAGTAAAAGGGATAAAACTTTGAGAGGTATGCTTGCAGTGCAGTGAGGTTTTCCTCTTTAAAATTATCATTCATCCTCTATACTTTCAACAGGAATTGATGGAATTTTTGGTAGCAGGGAGTCTTGTTAAGAAGCGAACGGATGAGGAGATGATGAGCTTTGCTGGTTCTCATAAGGTGAATTGTTTACTTGTCAGTTTGTTGTATTTAAGCCTGATTTTATTTCAGCGCTAATCAATTTCTAATATGCAGGTTCTCACCTTTTGTTATCACCACCATTGCTCCATTCCATTTTGGATCAACTTTTTTCTTTCTTTCACTCTTGGTCTGTCTATTGTAACTTTTTTCTAGAATGGCTAAAGGCTAAATACCTGGCCCAAGTCTACGCAGAGATTTGTAAATTATGAAACTCTAAGAATTGTATGGGGAACATTTTTAATTAAAGATCAAAGTCTTTTACACTCTAAAACTGTTTCTTTATTTGCTTTCTTTTTAATTCTCAACTTTCTTCATCTTTTTCTAATTCAAAACTTAAAATTCTAAAAAAAAAAGTAAAATAAACTAATAGATTTATTATTATTGTAAAGTGATGTATATATGCTTCTTTCATTTTGTTTTTATTAGTCAGTTTTAATAGGTACAAGATTTTGTTTATTTTTGTTTTATATCTCTTGTTATTTTTATTTTTTTAGCTTAAAGAAAATTAAAAATATCAAATCACTACAGATTTTTTTATAATTTATTTTGATGGTCTTTAAATTAATTCCTTGTTTAATAAACTTTTCTTTAATTGACTCACTTTAGCACTAACATATTTTAACTCCTTACTAGTTTTGTCTTAGTTACTTTCTTACAAAATAAGTGCAAAAATATTATTAAGTTAGGGTTTCTATTGTAAATATTTTCTTTAGTTGTTTAATTTCTTTGAAGATTTATTTTTGTTATTTCAATTTTATGAACTCATACATAAAATAAAAAATTAAATATTATAAAAATACAAAGCAAAAGGGATTTCATGCCTGGAATTTAGGTTAGAGGAAATTTAGCTTAGAGTCTAATGTGTTTTCTTGTCGGGGCTCTAAACCTAGGGTGACATTCCCATCTCTTCCCACCTAGCCCCACGAGAGGTCGAAATATTGGTGTTGGGGACTATCTAGTCCCTTGACATAAACAAAGCATTAATCAAGACATCCTACAAATATAATATCATCTCTAAAAAGACCAAGAAAATTGGATCTGATCCATCAAAAGAACGAGATAAAATTTGCATACATCTCAATGCATTGATCATGAAATGAAAGCTCATGGGAAAAATAACAACCCATAAAGGGTCACCATCAAATTGCAACCATGAGAATCCCTCTCAAGCACCTCTCACAATTGAAGTGACAACCTCAAAAAGGTCACCTCCCTCCCATTGATATAATTCTAAAGAAAGAGTATCATCACTTTCAACTCCCTCTATCTAAGAGAATCCAACAACCCTATCATTGATATTCATCACTATTCCTATCAGTTGCAAGCTTGGAATCAACCATTTATTCTACCACCATAGATACAAATGCTCAAGATTACCAATAACTTAGCATCATACTAGCTATCACATCCATGGTCAACCTATTCACAAATGTACAAGATGTACAAGCACTACTATACCTATGGGATAATGCTAGAATCTCCCTCCATTTGTAACAATCATTGAAACTAATCAAAGTCACCATTGTTGTAAACCCTTGAGTCAAAACTCAACAAAAAAAAACAATCAATAATCATCAATCTATCATAGTATGAATCAACACTTCTTGAGCTCCAAAATTTTAAAAACAATCAAATGGTTAATCATGCCTATCATAGGCCTTAGTCCACTACAAACACTTGCATATACTAGGACAAATCAACCACCTATCATAGGTCCTCCTGGGCATCACACCCATTGAAATATAGATCCATGCCATCCATAAATGAAGTAGAACACATAGGTATCCACTGGAACATATCAACCACCTATTACATGTGCTCTTGGGAATCTCACTTATTGAAAAAAAATCCATACCAACAATCAATAAAGTAGAAAAACCACCTATCATTGGTGACAACACACTAGCATCAACATGAAAAAATCACCCGCCTAGTGCAGGACCTCCTGGGAATCACTCTCACTAAAAATAAATCCATCCAATCTAGCAATCAAGTATATCTTCCACCAATAGTAGGTGAAATCATATTGGTATTCTTAGAACAAATCAACCACCTATCACAGGTCCTCTTGGGCATCTCACCCACTGAAAATAACTCCATAAATTACATCCATGTAGTATATCTACAATGTATCATATACGAAAAAACACTTCATAACAAGAGAAACTATGGTTTCAACCCATCAAACACTTCGTGGGTGAAAGTCATCATCTCAAGCACACTAATATTTCACTGCCCAACAAACACTCCCATGTACAACCAATGAAAATTTTGGCCTTCAAATCAACTAGAAGAAAATCTCAATCAAATAAATTTTGATACCATGTTGAAATTATGAGAATCATGAAATTAATGCAATTATGAAATTTTACCTCATTTACTCAAGGTTTCTCGAATCTATTCCCTATGACTTTTCAACCTTAGAGATGATATAAATTATTAAATTATAGGAGTAATTTTTGTCTTCCCTTCAAGCCAATTTCACCTAGTGGCCCAAGAGAATAAATACCATATAAGTCCACTTCAATACAACAATGTTATAACCCTTAAGGCACGCTTTTCAAGGCACGCTTTTCAAGGCACACAACATATCTGAAATGTATTATTACATCATATTATAAAAACAACAAATCTAATATTTTATCTTCCGAACAAGTGTTAAATCATTGAAACTATTAAACTATATGTTATGTAAAATCAACATGAACAACAAGTGTTGAATCTACTTAATTAATAAGATAACACAAGATGGAAACCAAATATGCAAGTACATGATATCTGAGAGTTGAACCTGTGACCAGAAACAAGCATGATAAACTCACATCTCGCTCTAGACCAATTGAGCTAACCCTCGGGGCTTAGTACAAGTCATATATATATAAGATTGTCAATTGGGTTTAGCTCAAGGGATCGAGAGGAATGATTGTTATCTTCCTCATGGTTGGGAGGCATGATTATTATCCTTCTCACCCAGATTCAACTCTTGCAATTGACATGTTGAACCCTTAACAAGTATATTATTGTAATGGATTTGAGCCTTGTTGTTGATGGGCCTTGTGCCTTGAAGGTTCTATGGTTTAACCTGGGTACTCTTACCCCCCTATGCCTAGGGGTAACTAGAGGAGATAATGTCTCATGGCCCACAGTGGAGACAATGATTCTGACCATGATGATGATCAACATGTCCATATATGTAATCCCAACATCCCCCCTCATTAGCCTTTATAGCTACAATTCAACCAAGGCTCATCACATCCAAGCAACCTAGTGTATGAGAGATGGTAATCCAACATCACCATGAGGTATGTTAGTCCTTCTTTCATGTGAAGTGTTGTGCCTAATTTGTTGGGAATGTGGATGAGGATCTTTGGTTGAAGTTGGATAATGGATCACCGACTTGGGAAATTGTGCTAGTTTCCTTGTTTCACCTTGGTGGTAAGCTTCTATTCCCTAGTCCCATGTTGACATCGCCTAGGGAAAAGAGGTACTACTAGGGGCCCCTCACAAGAGTAATGTTTGGTTCCCCACCATACTTAACACTTTCGATCCTGGATCCTCTCATAGTATTGAACTTTGGTAATGGGTCATGGTCCATTCTCTCATGAGAAGAAAGGGTTGAAGGCCCATAGGTTGATGCAACTACTATATGTATATGCTATGCTATAAATGATAAAGGCCACCATAAAACTCATAGGCCAACTTGATATCTACCCCGTCTAATGGTAATCTCCCTTGTCTTGATGCGAATGAATGCACAATTATAAAGGACTATAGCCCAAAAAAAATGAAGGAATAAATCTTGAAACTTGTAAAGGGGACTTGCAAATAATAACTAGGTATCAAAATGAAATTAAGGGGTTTGGACTGAAAAAAGTACCAAGGAAAGGGTATCTCAAGAAAGAATCGCCCCCTCTACAAAGGCGCTCATAGAAATGAATTTAATGACACCATAAGCCATGAAGTAAGCCCTAAGTCATATCACTATCACACTTACTCTTGAAGGGTTTCTTTATTCCCTACTTCCCTCATGACCTATCCCTCTACCTGGGTTTTTTTTATTTCTTTTCTAGGTTGGAACACCTAATAGGGTTGGATGAATTCCCTCCCATACTTAAACTTTCCAATTCACATGAGGCCTTGGGTTGGTGTGATGCTTAAAGGGTATACTAAGGTGAATTTTTTACATGGCTTATATCTTAATTAAAAACTTACTTTGGATGTTTTAAAGAATAATATATCTTGTGAACATTGTTTTACCTTATCTTATATTTTGATTTGTTTTGGATGTCCCTGACAAGGTTTTTTGAGGGACGTCTTGGGTTTTCACCCAAGACATTGTGCATTTATTTTAGGACTTTGGTACATGTGATGGAGAGTAGTGAGTCATCAAATGACTCACCACCTCCAGACATCATCTCTCACATCCTTGGAACCTTGGATTATGGACATATGGGATTGGTTTGAGTAGATTTGTTCATGATGACACACAAATGGGTTGAAATCCCACAGGACGGGCAAAGTACCTAGGGCCTATTATTCACTAGGTTAGGGATGTTGCAATAGAAAATAGCTAGAGACCATGTAGATATTGGATGCAACCCCTTCCAACATGAACTCAGTTC
The DNA here is from genome assembly GCA_009831015.1 of Picea engelmannii. Taxonomy (NCBI): domain Eukaryota; kingdom Viridiplantae; phylum Streptophyta; class Pinopsida; order Pinales; family Pinaceae; genus Picea; species Picea engelmannii. The sequence continues at coordinate 512,328 of ML789377.1, read as the reverse complement.
CTTAAACCCCTTGACATCACCCTCCATTGATCATGACATCATCTTCTTAGGGTTTGATGGACACTTGGGGTATTGGTGATGATTTTTCATGACCATGATGGATGAGACATACCTTGTCCATTACTATACTTCCATATGTTTCCATGTGGCATTTGAAGGCCCTATCTTAGCCTAGGAAGGCTTGAAATCATCACATGTGTGGCCATTTATGATTTATATTTGCAATTTAGCATTTTGTAAAGGTTGAATGAGGGGTCAACCTCACTTCTATTTTGAAATTGACATCATATGTGGAAAAAATGCTAGACCTAGCCTCATATATAAAGGCTAGTGTCATTTTTATTTTAGATCATCACATTCCTCTCTCATTAAGAGGGGCAACACTCTTAAAAAGTTGGTTATTTCAACCTTCTTGGTCATTTTATCTTATGCACTATGCTTGAAGTATTCGATGACATAGGTATTCCAACAGAAGATGAACACCTTCAGTAACCACTCATACAACCGTATCAAAGATCAACACATCGATGTTTTGACATGGTAAAACCCCTACGGGGAAACATCTACAACCCCAACCAATGTGGCCACTTGGAGCAATTTATTAACGCAAAAGAAAAATTTACAAAGAGATTTACAAGAGAGTTTCTCACAATCGATCATTGGAAAATGACCATCCATGCTCTTTAAATAGAGATCATGGAACAATTGGTTGTTAAGCCATGAATCAATGTATCGTTAATATCGAGGATAATATGAACCATCAGATCACTCTATGTCAGGAACATATCGTGACAGTCTGATTACCTAACTACAAACACATACTATTTCATACTAAAGAAACACACTAAGAAACACACTTTTACCTAACGACACATTAGACCAAGTTGATATTGACTAACTACTAGGTGTCTAAATATCCTAACATCCCCCCTTAAGAACAACTTGAGATAGAATTGAAGGATTTACAAAGGTGACACAATAGGAGAATTAAGGAGGAATTAGAGCCTATCTCCCCTAATGACAACTTCCTGAACTCCTAACATAGACCGAAGTTTGGAAAAAATTGCTTTTGTAAGAGACTTTGTGAAAATGTCTGCACTTGATCTTTTGTAGGGAAAAATAACACTTCAATAAATCGATCATGAATGAGCTTTCTGATGAAGTACATGTGTAGTTCGATGTGTTTGTTGTATTGATGCTGAACTGGATCTTTGGCAAGCTTGATGGCACTCTAATTATTGCACTAGAGGTTGGTCAGATTCTAATGATGAATCCAAACTCTTAAAGGATCTGTTGAAGCCACACAAATTCCTAACTTGCATTAACTGTTGCTCAGTACTCTGATTCTGATGAAGCAAGAGCAATATCTCGTTGTTTCTTACAAGCCTAAGTGATATTTCTCAAACCAAGTATGAAAACATAACATGCAATATAATTCCTATCATTAGGGTCGACGACATAATGTGAATCAGTGAAACCAACCAATAAAGGAGTCCCCCCTAAGCTGCAATGTATCCCAAACTGAAATTTACCCCGAACATACTGAAGTATCCTTTTAGCTTCTTTCCAATGGATTTCATGGGGTGTTTTCATATACTGGTCAACACGACCAACAAAAAAGGAAATATTGGGACGAGTATGATTCAAGCATAAGAGGATACTGACTAATTGACGGTACAAAGTGACATCAACTTTGGAGAAGTACAGGTGGAAACAAGTTTGACTCTAGACTGGAAGGGAGAAGGGGTTGGTTTACAATCTTCCATGTGAAAGTGAGAAGAAGGTCACAATCATACTTAGATTGGGAAATAAAAATTCCTTCCTTGGTTTGCAAAACTTGGAGGCCAAGGAAATAGTGCAAATAGCCTAAGTCTGTCATTCCAAATTTCTTCTTAAGGATGGTTTTCACATGGTTTAAACTTTTTGGGTTAGTATTGTTATCGCACAATTTGTATTTGTCCTAAAGGGAAAGGATAAGGGAAGGAAAATTGGCGTAACATGAAGTTATCCTATCACTGTCACCTTAATATGATACCTCTTTCTATTTAGGGATGATATCCCAGGGGAGACGTCCCCAATGACCTAGGGGTTTGAGAAGGAAAAGGTTAAAGTGTCAATAAAAGGTATCCCCTCTCACAAGTCACACCGATCATAAAGTCCCAAAGTTTTAATTAATGAAGCAATGATGTGCTTAGATGTACCTACCCAGAACAAAGCCACAAGAAAACAATATCTTTTGCAAGTACAATTTGATGTTAGTGCTTCATAAAACCTTGGAATTGTCAATAAAAGAAATAAGTTGATGCAAGATGAAGAAAAAATAATTTTATAACAACAATGTATACAAGATAATATCTTCACAATAAATGACTTAAAAGAGCTTCACAATGACCAAAAATAATAACCCAACAATAGCAATATACTAGCACTTGTCAGAAGCTACTTAGGCAATGTAAAAATCAACTTTTGCAATTGCTTTTAAGTGCTTTTACTACTACAATAATTGGCTCTAGCTTACTTTTGTAACAACAGCAAGAAGGTTAGTGAATTAGTCTAGTCTAGGGTTAGGAAAGGTTAATAGGTTGCTTGAGGTAAAAGATTTAAGGGTTGGTTTCATCAATCAATCAAATTCAAGGTCTAAATCAGTTCCTTTTAAGGCTAATGGAGTCACTTTGTAGCAACAAACTTGAAGGAAACAAATGATAATCTAAGAGCTAAGAACAAAGAAGGATGATGATTGAGGTGTTGGTAACCCAAGGCCTCAATCAAGAAGCCTTAGAAGGAAAACGACTACTAGGAAGTAGGTAACCCTAGGCCCTAGCGGTTTTCGTTCTTCTTTAGCTCAAGCTTGAAGAAAAAAATGGCTTGATGAAGTAAATGATACTAGAGTGTTGCAATGGCAGGGATTTAGTACAATGCTTCAAAGGTAGGGTTTCTAGCACAATCTAGTAGGTGAAAAGTTGTTAAGACAAGGACAATAACATGTGCTTATTCTCCTAGGGTTTTAAACTAGAAATTTCACAATCTTGGAAGAAATGAAAAGTAAATGTACCATAACCATTGAAAGAAAAGAAGGTTTGCAGAATTCACTTACATCCACCAAGAATAATCTAGCAATAAGCCTAGTTGAAGACCTTCCACCAAGAAAATGCCAAAAAACACCAAATTTAGCCTCCTCCAAGAAGTGCACCTAAAATTTCATCCAATAACCCTTAAGTAGGGTGCAAATTTATGACCTCACTTGTGAGTGAATCAATGATTTGAAAATACAAGGGGAAAATCCCCTATTTATACAATGAAAATGACCTTTAATTACAAAATTGGGTCAAAAAGGCCGACATGGCCAGTTTACATGAGAAAATCCAATTTTACCCAAAATTATCCAATAAAACCCTAATTTTATCTTTTTAGGGTGACATCATGCCCCTCCTAGGGTGACGTTAGCCTCTTTGCTAGAACTCTAGCCCTCCAAGTGAAACGTTGGGGTTCGAAACCCCTCAGGAATTGCCAGATGTGCCAACCCAAACCGTTCTCAAGATGGACACCTCAACTAGGTGATGTCAAGGCTCTAAATGATGTCGTTAAGGGACTTCAAGGGCCAACATCATGTGGGAGGGAAAAAACCCCCTGGGTCCAGACCTGCCAGGATGTCTCTACTGGAATTTCCTCCTCTCTTTTTGGTGCAAGCCTCTAGTATATGTATGCCCCTTGCTGGGGTCTTAACATCCATTTGGTGGGATTTTAGCCCTATGGAGGTTTGAGCCAACCATCTCCCCATGTGTACCTGTCCGTCGGGCATGGTCATGAAACATCAACAAGTACGCCCTCCATGGGTTCATAAGTCACAAGGATCATAGCAATGTCAATCACATCTAATAATCAAGTTATCTAAACATGTGCATAAAACCCCCTTTTCCTAGACAAGTGCTCAAAGACGTTATGTTATTCTACAAGCCAAGTTTGGAGAGGGTTTCAGGATGTCCTATTGGGCTAATTCTCCTTATATGTGGGATGTTTCCAGGTGAAGGCCATTCTATGTCATGTAAGTGGATGAGATGGTATGGGGATGTTTGGGAAAATGGGTGCAGTGATGACAAGGAAATGTAAGGCTTACCAGTGGGTGGCTCTAAAGAGGGTGAGCTACACCCTATCATGGATACAAATGTTTCCAATCCCATTCAATGCCTTTTTACCTTTTTATCTTATTGATTTTTCTTTCAAGAGAATAGCTTGGGGACACTGCCCTGGTGTGGTGACCGTTTTACCCACAAGCATTTCATGGAGATGAGAAGGATGGCTCATGAGGAGACCTCATTTCTATTGTATATGCCACCAAGAGCCACTACCATGGCATGGTGACCACCTGAATGGTAGTGTCATACCGCTACATGCCCATGGACCTAATAGGTTGGCTCGTGATGAGAACCCCTATCCTCCAACAACGTCTTGAGTTTATTTATTTTATGGGTCCCTCATTTTCTTTATGAGAAGCCTTTTATTGCTTTCTCATGGATCCCTGGGTAAATCATTTGAAGGTTTATTCTCTTGGATTTTATCTTTCGCTATCTAATTTTTACCCTCTAGGCCTTTAGCCCCTTCTTCCAACAAGGCAAGGTACAACCCTTTGCTAGCTTGGAAAACCCAATGCCCGAACCAATGTAGGGGATGGATGAGATGGAATATGATGAAAAGTGATAAGTATGGTGGGAATGGACGATGGAATTTCATGAACTCACCCAGTAGCAACTCACTCCTAAGGGAACCAACTTTCTAGGGAATTCCGTCATCCCCCCCAGGTATGGACAACTCATAAGGCATAAAATCAAAGAACACATCATGAAGCCAAAATAATTAAATGCACATATTCAAATGTTTTAAGAATCAGAGTGACACATACCATGATACCCGAACTCATTACCTCATGGAGCAAGACCCACTGTTGCTGAAGGACCAGGCCGATGGGATGGATGTTACTCCTGCTGTAGGATGGAGGCATTGAAGAATAAATATGGGCCCTCCAGGGCCAGACTCAAGTCAATATGGTTCTCGGTACTCCATGTTTAGGACTTGTGGGCCTCAAGACATAATATCCTTAGTTATCCCTGGGCTAGGGGATACCATCTGGCTCCAACTCGGGGACATGTACTCACCATAGAGCGCATGAGAACCTCAACATATCTGGTATGACCTATGACCTACTGGATCTAAAAAACTTCTATTAGTAATCATTTGGGGTGGTGATATCACCCCTGGCTCATATATGGTACAATAAAATGAAAGTAAGCATGCATATATACAAATGGAAATACAACTACTCTAGCATGAAATGTAGACAATATATACAATGAATGAAAATTCCTACCTACTTACCTCTACTTACCTGTTGGTTGAATGTTAGGTGTAGTCAAATAGCCAGTGAAACCATCCTAGCAATGTCTCATAATACATGCCTTTGTGATTTATCTTAAACCAAAAAAATGACAAGTTAAGCACATGAGTTAGAATATGTATCACATCATCGGGACTCGTAGAGTCTAGCTCATGGATGTGGGTGGGAGGGACAAAATGGTGCCAAGTCATACTCTCAGGAAAGTGCTCAATCCATCTCAGAAAGGAATTGTGAAAATTCAAAGTTTTAATATACTGACTCAAAGACTCTGAAGGCTGGCTACCTTAGACGTCTTCACATTCTGAGGCCTGGGAAGGGACTAGCAATAACCTAAAGGATGACTAACAATTTCTCAAGGGGACGCTGGAAGACTGTGATAACAAGCTTCTTCTTAAGGTACCCAACCTTCCCCTAAAATACCGAAGGAGGCTTTGTCCTACATAAGACTTGGGATAAGGGACATGTTTCCAAACCATAACCTCAGTAACATAGCGAGGTAAAGTAATCAAAGGGAGGTAGAAAATCTTATCACAAGTATCTTGCTTCAGGCAAGCAACTTCCTCACTCTTATCAAAATTTGAGCACAATGATGGTTGATAATTTTATTCATAGAATAAATCTGAATGCTCAAAGGAGTAATCGTCAAAATCCTCAAGGTATGACAAAAAATAATCAAGAGAATATAGGACTAGGTCATCCATGGGTGTTTGGGAAGTATCTGTAATTATATTATTTCCTTGTTGCCAATTGTCAAAATTAGTAACCTCATATGATAGTTGTAAAGGAAGCTTTTGGAAATGACCTTCAACGTCATAAATGGGATCCTCATTAGAACCAATCACATCCCACTTATGCCTTCCCACATGTATGAACTCATCAATATTATCAACAATGTCACTACCATTTTCATAACATGAAGGATCTAATGCATCCAAGGTCTCCTCTGGTACCTCTTCTCTTTCCAAATCATAAATTATCATGTTCACTTTTTGTTGTGCAGGATATTGATGGCTTGGATGGCTTCATAAAATGTAAGAGGATCCAGTACATCATCACCGAGACTCATCTCTTTGTCTTCATTAGGAAAAGAAGGAACTAGCTCTTCTAGGGGCTCCTTTACTTCTTCACCTTCTGAATCATAGAACAAAGTGTCATCAAGAAACCTGAAAGGAAAATGACTCACCTCATTCTCTTCATCTTGTGCATGAGAGATAGGATCTTGGAGAGATTCATCGGATGGAGGAGTGGTTACTAGTGCTTTATCCTCATAATTCACCTTTTTATTTAAATCTTCACTACATTCTATTGAATCATGGGAAAAATCTTGCTCCTCTTCAAGGGGTTGACAATTTTATTCATAAATTTCTCCTTCTATATCAGAGGATTCTTGGTATTGAGTATGGTACACATCCCTAAGATCTTCCACAATCTCAGTGGTGAATCCTTCATCCTCTAGGTCTACTGTGACATTCTCAAGGGAATCTTCATATGTGAGGCATTGGGGTTTCAAAAACTCAATAAACCTACTGATGAGGTCTACGAAAGATGAAATACCGCTATCTTCGCAACAACTCTTAAACCAATCTTTCAAAAAGGATGGCAGATAAAGTATGAATAATTTTACCAGAACATCCTCCCCTCCCAATTCTATCTTGCTTATATACTTCAAGAATTCTACAATGTGAGTAATTGGGAGGCCTCCAAATCTTGGAGAGTTGCTTGACCATTTTGTATCAAAATAATTTGGGTATCCCTGAAATTTTTTGAAATCAATAGTGGGATACACTTGTTCCTAGGGTGCCATGATCCCATTACTTGAAACAATCACAGAATTGAGAGTAGGGTGGCACCTTGGAAAAGGTTAGTGGAGTCGCAAGATAATTTTCTTGAAACTATCAAAGGGATGAGGGGATCACCCTCAGTGGAGTCTCCAGGTAATCTTTGCAAAGTAAATGATTTTGAGGAAAGGCTTACCGAAAAGTGTCATCTTTGAGGAGAATTGACTCAGTGTCCCTGACAACGCCGCCAAAATGTTATCGCACAATTTTTACTTCTCCCGAAGGGAAAGGCTAAGGGAAGGAAAATTGGTGTAACAAGAGGTTATCCTATCACTGTCACCTTAATAAGATACCTCTTTCTTTTTAGGGATGATATCCCAGGGAGACGTCCCCGATGACTTGGGGGTTTGAGAAGGCAAAGGTTAAAGTGTCAATAAAAGGTATCCCCTCTCACAAGTCACACTGATCATAAAGTCCCAAAGTTTTAATCAATGAAGCAATGATGTGCTTAGATGTACCTACCCAGAACAAAGCAACAAAAAACAATATCTTTTGCAAGTACAATTTGATGTTAGTGCTTCATAAAACCTTGGAATTGTCAATAAAAGCAATAAGTTGATGGTTGATGTAAGATGAAGAAAACACAATTTTATAACAACAATGTATACAAGATAATAACTTCACAATAAATTCCTTAAAATATGTTCACAATGACCAAAAATAATAACCCAACAATAACAATATACTAGCACTTGTCAGAAGCTAATTAGGCAATGTAAAAATAAACTTTTGCAATTGCTTTGAAGTGCTTTTAATGCTATAATAAGTGGTTGTATCTTACTGTTGAACATGATAAGTCAACTGAGAGGGGGGGGTGAATCAGTTGTATAAAATTTCTTTCATTTGATAAGCAGATTACTTATTAATCAATAAATCATGCCTTTAACATTTAACTTGCAGTAATACATTTAACCAATAAATAGACAAACACATAAATAAAACAGTGACACGATGTTTTTTCATGAGGAAACCCAAAAGAGAAAAAACCTCTTCTTCTTATGAATGAAAGGCAAGCTCCAACTCCTATTAACATTCTTATTTTATGTGAGATACAACCAAGATGAGGCTGCTACCTCTGTTTCTTCAACACCTACTAAATGGAAGCTACAACTCCCAGATGTACAAGCACCAACTTGTACAGGAGACTTTTACAGTCTCCCCTTTCTCCTCCCTACCACCCTGGAATCCTTCTCTGTCACTAGGAACCTGCAAACCAACTCGTTATCTTCTCTGTCAAATATTAGACATTTAAGTCCTCTCTGTTTATATATTCACATCAGAATCCATCCTTGACCAAACCTCATAAATTTATCAATCTGCGCATATATATTCTCTCCCTAATCTTTGCTCTATTTTCATCATTTTTTCTCACTGCTTCAGAGCTTCGGCTCCACCATTATTCCCCACTCATCACCCACAATCTCTCACCCAATTTATTTGACAATCAGAGTGTACATTAGAATCCTCATGCTTCGAAGAATTAGTTACAATAACTGAACAACTACCTTACATAAATTATTATTAGCTAAGGCATCAAGAAGAACAACAACCATTCGATCTGTTTCATCATTTAATCAGTGTCGTTCAATGGGAATACGTTGAGTTTTGACTTTTCAACAGAAACAAGCCTCGAGCGCTTCGACAAGACATTTGTGCTAAACCATATGCCCATTGGCTGTGATCACGGGCTTAATAAAAAGTCGCTTTCGCGATTCGCATATCGACAATCCTGAGGTGAAGACATCTCGCCTCTTCATGTTGTGATCCCCGAAATGGGGCTTAGTTTCATGCTAGCTCCTCCCTCTCATACGACCATTGGTGGTAACCACAACCTATGCCAAAAAAGGGTTTTCACGTTTCACACTTCGAGAGTTAGAAGGTTGTGGAATTTTCTTCCTTTGACTGTCAGTCAACGAAATGATAATCACTAGCCATGTGTCCTTCGAATCCAACGGTCCTCATCTTATCATGATTTTAGAAGATAGAGAACTCCTCTCTTGACTTTCCAGTCAGCTAAACGCTGACATCTTTCCACGTGTACTCTGTATTTCAACATTTCGCGTTTCGACGTTTCAGTGATGCAGTGTTTCGACACTCCAAATCGTGATCCTCGAAATGATCTAACAACTTCACAATTGATCTGGTGGATATAGGTTAGACAGTTCTCGTTAAATTCTCGAGGACAGATCAATGGTCATATGCGACTCTTATATTACCCCTCCAATGATTAATCCAACGGACATGACTTAATCATTCATCGATATGGATGGCTGTCAGGGTTTTGGTACTTTGGCCATCAGGTCTTCATGACCTCCAACAAAAACTCTTGAAACCGTAGATCATGTGATGTGTGTCCCTTTTGGTATTTCGTGATCAGACGGTCCTAATCTCATCGAAACTTTGCGCTCTGATTGACGACTCACAACCTTTTGGGACTTTGTGTTTCACGATTTCACGTATCGCGATGTCAAAGGTTGGAGCTACTCCTTTCTTTGTTTCCTGATATCCAATTTCTGCTTATATTTGGATTGACGGTCCTTGACCCTCCATGATCCAACGGTCTAGATTGAATCGCAAATTTGTGTTTCAGTATAATGAGAAGAATGCCTCCATTCTCTCAACTTGTAATATCTGAATTCCTGAATTCCGAAGGAACTCTTAGCGAAAAGTTTGACATTAATGACAAAACATGTACAACAACCTGTGCAAACTGACCAACAAACTCCCCCTTTGACATTGATGGCAAACTTTAAATCTCTTCTCCCCCTTTTGACATCTATGGCAAAGGAATCAACCATACGCCCTCTGAGCAAAGAAAAACTACTTGCAAAGATGTATCATTCCAGCAACAACTCCCCCTATCAATAATAGTCAATAAACCTATGCAGTCTGATTTTATAATGAATCCCTTCCAATATTGAGAATGAAATGAAATTACAGAGGGTAAACCCCCAATTGATCCCTGAGACTTTCAAATTGCATTTTAGGTAAAGGTTTCATAAATACATCTGCAATCTGAACCTTTGTGCCAACTGTTAGCGATTCTTCTTGTATAGGGGGGTAGAATGCATAAGAAGGGTTAAAAACCCCTTTGTCCTAAGTTTTGGGCGATTATGCGCCCATGGTAAGCAACGAGCAAGTCCGAGCAGTCCAGATTCGCGTGCTCGGATCAACGGCGCGCGTTGGATTCCGGACCCCCCTTGCCTTCCGACCTTTAAGCAAGGGGGGGGGGGTCCGGAATCGGGGGCGCACCTCTCTGACGGTCCAGATGAGTGCGCCCNACGGCCACGATTGAGGCGCCCAGATCAACGGTGCTTATACAGCCTCGCCCTTCTCAACTGCCCTGTGATTAACCAGTGTGGGCCCTATCCCCGCCATTCTATCCTCCCTTCCGCCTTTCCCCTGTTGCCGTGTGTCATCCATTCATCTCTCCTCTTTGGTCCGCATGGTCCTCCCTTCTTCTCATCATCCACTCACCGCCTGCCACGTGTCCCGTTCTTCTCCACGCTAGCCTCTCACCTGAAGGCGAGTTCTTTACTTCCGTCATCTTCCTCTTGTCGCATCACTCCTTTCACGTCCTTATAACCTAGCACGGACATTCCTGTCATGCACCTCATCCTCCACGCTGGCCTCCATACCCGTCCCTCAAGATATTCAGTTATTCCAGGTGGCAGCGCGAGAAGTCGTCCAGATCCCGAAGTGCTGAGTTGGCTGGGCCTTTCTCAATCCCAAGAAGCAGTTATTGAAGCGGTTGGTGGTGGTTAGACATCGTCTCCTCCATAATGGGGACGTCCTACGATGAATTAAAGGCACGTCGATTCGTCAATGTAACTGTCAGAAGATCTATCGTGTCTGCCACAAGTTGCACGATTAGTCAAAGACTGCGGCTGCAGAGTGTCAGAAGCCATGCAGACGCAAAGCTTTCAATGCAGTTTCTTGGTTCCACTGTTGTTGTTGTTTTGAGTATATGTAGGCATTTTTGCCATTTTTGTATCTATCGATGGTAGAGCTAAGCTCCCGACTGTAAAGTTTCTGCGACATTCTGGTCTCCTGGTTATGCCTCTGTGTTTGAGACTTCTTGGTTTATGACAAACAATTCTTCTTTTTACATATTTGTTTCGTCTCATGCCGGAGTGTTCACAGTCGAATGATTCACGTGGATAGCTGCATTTGTGTTATGATAAAGGATTTGTCGTGACATTTATGTACTCTCTGGTTTTCGGTGTTTGAATGTAAAAGGGTTTTGCGTTTGAATACATTCTTCTTCAGTCTATGATGGAACTGATGTTTATTATAGACCTTTGCACCCTTCTGGCATAAGTCTTCCACCTACCCACCCTTTTACTGCACTCACTGTTTGGATTTTATCAATACCTCACTTGTTCATGGATGCCTGGTCTGGTTTCCGAGTTGATACAGTGTTGTTTTGATTTTTCCTCCATTTGATCACCCTTTAAACAAATCGTGACATTAAACTGATGGGCGTCGGGCTCTGCTCCTGCTAGCAATCCAGGAGTGACTTCCGATAGCCAACATTTCTGGCGTCGTTGCCGGAGAATGAAGTTGAAGATTTTCCCTGGGCAAAATGACAACGATTAGCTGATTTCTGAAGGTGCATCAGAGATCAGAACTTGAAGATTGCTCCTGTGCACCTAGCGACTCCACTGTGACGACTCCGCTGGGGAGAGCCTGTTCTATCAACTGTGGCTTCGAGAGGCAGACACACGAGGTCAAATCCACATTTTCCTTTGGCCACACCAGAAGCAGACTTGGAAGTGGTGCGCAGAAAGGGAAAGAGAGCTGCAAAAGAAGTTTCTGTCGATGAAAAAGGTAACACGCCCTCCCCTTCTGTGAGAACTCCATTTTCAGATTCTCAGTTTCCTAGTCGTCCTTCCTCTGAAGTGTCCCGTTTTCTGAACTTTGGGAGTGTTCCTGCTGAGTTTTCCCCTCCTGGTCTAGTATCAGAAGGAGAGATCCTTGTCACTCCCCTCTCAGGAGGTTTCACTACTCCTCCTTTGATTACTACTGCTGCACAGAGGGAAACACCTGCACACTCAGGTCCCTTAGACTTCTCTCTGTTTTCCTCATCGTCTCCTGTGAGGACCTCTCTTCTTTCCTCACCTGTTCACACTCCATCTCCTCCGAGTTATCCTCTGCTCAACATCCCTATGGCTGGTGTTAATCCCCCTCTGAACAGAATGGATGCCATAGTCGCTGCTAGATATGCTCCTTTGATTCTTCCTCAACCTTTGAACCCTCTCCCTGCTGGAGACTATTTGAAGTATATGCCCAAGTTCAGTGGTGAGGAAGATGTGACTGTTGAAGAGCACCTGGCTACCTTTTATAGCTATGAAGACAACCTGAATATTGAGAATGAAGATGTCTAGATGAGAGTCTTCGTCCAGAGCCTGGACGGTGAAGTTAGGAAGTGGTTCAGGGGACTGGCCCTAGGATCCATAGCTGGGATTGAGGCTCTGGATAATGTTTTCCTGAGACAGTGGGGGGATAGAAAAGATTACATATATTACATGACTGAGTTTGGTTCCCTGAAGAAGCAGGAAGGGGAGTCTGTCTCGGACTTCTCCAAAAGATTCAATAAGATGTATAACAAGATCCCTACAGAGATAAAGCCTTCCGAAGCCTCTGCTCAAATTTCATATGCTAGTGCATTTGACCCTGACTTTTGTCTCGTATTAAGAGAAAGGAGAGCCACCTCTTTAGCTCAGATGCAAGATGCAACTATAGAAGTGGAATCCAACATGCTAGCAGCTGACAGATTGAGGGCAAGAGTCGATACTGACAGAAGGAAGGGAAAATCAGAAGCCTCGGTTTCTGGCTCCAACCTCTCTGGCTCATCATTTCCATGCCCCCAAGTAAATGAGCTGACCCAGCTGGTGAATGTTCTGAAAGAAGAGATGGAGAGGTTAAAGACGGAAAGGAAACAAATGAACAAAGGACCTCAGAACACCGAGAATAGAGGAGGTTTCAGAAGGCCAAACAATTTTGCTCCTCCAACTATGCACAAAGAGAAGGAAAGAGACAGAGATGACCAGAAAATTCAGGCTCCCTTCCAGAACAATTTTGTAGCCGATGAAGAAGAAGGAGAAACAGACGATCCTGAGTCTAAAATTCACAGTGTAGAGGTCACTCCCCCTTTCCCTCATCTGACCAAATCAGCCTATGAAGAGTCTCTCATGGATGGTCAGTTGAACGAATTGAGCAAAGGAGACAAAGTTGGCGGTGGCCGAGGCAGGTACAACCTGAGATCAAACAAGAGGGCAATAGTACCTGATGTTCCTGAGTCATCCACTAGAGCAGAGAAGCCTGCTGACGAGGTAGCAGACCACCACAGAGGTAAGAAGTCCCATCCTCTCTCCCCTATCATTCAAAATCATGCTCCTGAGATTAGAGAAATTCCAAAGCTCACATCTTCCTTTAATTTTGAGCATGGAATTCAAAAGGTCAGAATCCCCGTGCCCCTCACTGAGTTAATCAAACATGGGGAATTCAAAAAATGCTTCTCCGACCTGTTGAAGTCTGAAGCCTCTGGCCCTGCCACAGACTACATAAACCTCCAAGATGAAAGACCTGCAGTTGTCCTAGGTCCCATGGTAGAAGATAGAGATGATTCATCCCCTCCCTTCTACACCTCTATGAACATACATGATAAAGTGATGCATAATTGCTTAATGGATTCAGGGGCCTCCCACAACCTCATGCCTAAAGTCGTCATGGAAGAGCTAGGATTAGAAGTCACCAGAGCCTATCATGACCTCTATTCCTTTGACTCCAGGAGGGTACAATGTTTGGGAGTTATTAAGGACCTGGTGGTTTCCCTGTTT